>JAWNNX010000229.1:0-73021 GCA_035044505.1 Zaprionus lineosus | reverse complement strand
GTGTTATACATTGGTATTTAAAAAATAATTTTCAATTTTAATGTAATATTATGTGTACAAATTTACAGACAAATAGGGTAACAGAGCAAATAACAATGTTTTTAAAAGGTATGTAAATATGCAGCAAACCCCGTTTGGGCGGAACATAACGTTACCAAATACGATGATTCAATTTGCTACATATTAATCGCAAGGCAGCGCAAAAACACTAGCAAGGAGGAAGGCGTGGAATACAGACAACTCGAGCTACATAACAAAATTGACTTCAATGCGCAGATATATTTGGTTTATGGGTCGTAGACAAAAAAAAAAAAGGTTGCAAGAGTGTGACATATGAACATGGCGCAAGTGTTTTAACAGCATTTAATATGACCTGCTGACGCTGACATCACGACGATCCCATATCGTCCAATTTTGATAACATTACACAACAAGTTAATACAATGGAATGTTTACTTTAAACATAAAGAAACATTATTTTCTATATATATTGTAAAACGGCGAAAAGAGAAAACCAAAGCTATTTTAATACAAAAGATAAATGAAAGTTTATTTCACAAGCATTTAATTTAAACTAGACAAAAAAATAAACTTACTTAAGCCTACAAATTATTTATAAAACAATTAAAAATAAATTTTTAAAAATAATATTTTTGTTTAAATATCGAACATATCGATGCATTAATTTTATATTTGACTTTAACCGCTTGATGCCAAAACAAAGATTAGAAATCTATCCGATTTTCCATTTGATATTCTTAACAATATCAACATATATTTTGGCAATAAATTGTAATAAACTGGAATGGCAATGGTTTTACAGGGACAAGAGATCTTTCTTGGTGTCATGTACATGTTGGTGACATCACTCAGAGACAACTCATCTAGTTGTCTCTGCATCACTCTCCTTAAAGCATCAGCAACGCTCTAAAGCTTTAGGAAATCAAATCATCAAATTTCAATGGTTTTATTGGTTATCAGAAGAGAACATTTCTAATTGCTTAATATAAATATGAGATGTACGGATGAGTTACCCAATGTTTAAATTAAGTAAATTTATTGCAATATTTATATTGATATTTTACGAAGCGCAAGTATCAAGTAGAAAAATTATATAACTATTAAAAAAAATCATATTATATTAATATGTAGTAGTTATTGGCAAGTGCAAATTCAGCCAAAAGATAAACGCGCTAACAAAGAATATTTACATTATGGTTTACATGAGCTGTACTCCATCACAGATATAAAGTAGCGTGGCCAAAAACTACGCAGGCCAGAAATTTGTACAAGCTCAGTTGTTTCTCGCATGAAATAATCAAAAAAGTTTTGCCGTATTGCAACAACGGTTATTATCATCATCATTATTAAAGTCGGCAAGGGATTCTGATGACAGATTTCAGGCTACATTTTTTGTGCTGGTGGACGAACTAACGCACATCCATAATTAAATTGCCTTGCTTATGTTGTCCAATAGCTTTTCCTGACAAGAGGTAAAAAATTAACGGTTAAGTATAGATTCTATTAAGTCAAGAACCAAATACAATTTAAACAGGTATGTTTAATAAAAAATGTGAAAGTTTTCACATTTACTCAACCTGTACCGAAACTTAATTGCATTGGAGTTACCGCAATTTCAACTGGATGCCATGATGCCTGCGTGTTCCCTGCATGTATGTCTACATCCACAAACGTACATGTGTCTGCAGCTTTTTGATATTATTCGCACGTAATTCGATGAAACTTTAATAATCTAGCTTCTAAGCAAAAAGAACTTTTGGATATGTGGCTGAAGACAGCCAATCTCTCAGTAAATGTGTAAGTGTCTTTCTATATGTATTGACTGATACAATGTCCGGCCTCTACAAAATAGGTTACTGACACTTGATTTTGGTCAGATTTTATTTATCAGTTCCAACAAAAGTTAGGTATTTTTTAACCTGTGAAACGATTACTTCTCAATTGTAATTGCTACAGTGTTTGTACCCACAATCAAATTAATTAAAACTACACACGGTGTTACAAAGCTCAGCAAAACAATTAAAATGATACACGTCTTATGTTGTAGTTGTTTTATTTTTTAAAATGACGTGCTACAAAAAAAGTTCTAGCTTTTTAATTAAAATAATTTAAAGGAGAATACAAATCAATCAATCACCAACCAATTTATTTACTACTATAGGTTTCTGTAATGTAACGCACAAGCTTAGCAAAGAAGAAAATACAGATGAAATAAATGTAACTATAGCGTATTCGATATATAACACGTTTGTATATGAACTATTTTGAAGTTATTTAAAAGGAAATTGAATCCAAATCAAATGAATATGTCAGCTTACTAACTTAAAGCGATCAATTCTGATAAAGATTTAATACCGTACTCAAGTTTTTAGTTTCTATTTCATACACTAACTTTCTAAATATCAAACAGCTGGATGACACAACGCTCTTTAATAACAACTGAAAAAGTAAAATGTGTAAATTGTTAAAAATTTAAAATAAAATTAAAATTAATCAACAGCAACATAAAAAACTATATAAATAAAGATTATTTACATTTATTACCTGCTGTATCTACGACATGATAGCGCTGAGCCAATGTATATAAAATAATACATATTAGTCAAAAGTAAACATATTAAATAAAATTATTTTGAAGACTTTTTTAAAATTCTGTAGCTTTTCTTACTATAAGTAAAGATATCATTAGATAAAAAAATATGAAAAAATGGCCATTTGTTTTTTAAATTAGATTCTACATTTTTTATTATTATCACATAATTTTTAATTGATTTCTTATATACTTTCTGCTATATACTTAAGAACTTAAACAGTGTAACCGGTGTTAGATTTTTAAAATGAGAGGCAAATATAATAATGAACTGACAGTATGTCACAAATTGGTAAAATTTACTAAATTGGAAATAATTAAAAGAAAAAAAAAAATAAATGAATTAAATTATCCAAAATAACTATCGTTATTATAAATAACATTAATGCCTTTGCAAAAGGTGGAGTGGTAGGAAGAAATGTCGGCTCATTTAGGTACGAAAAGAACTTGCCATCTTAAATCGCCTTAAAAAATTATGTTTATCAAACGTACGTACCGTCTATTTTATATTATAAAGCGAACAATATTTTTTTCTTCTTTTCTTACGATTCCACTTTCTTAAGTAGGAAAAAAATGGCCTCCCTCGTGCCAATATATATATGTATATAATATTCAAATATTTTCAAATAAGAAGAGATTGGATGGTGTAAAATATCTTACTGTGTATACAACAGTTGAAAAGGTTATTTATGCCATGCCAAGGAGCTTTTATACTATCAAACAATTGAAAAATGATTAAATGGATTTGTATTATAAGACAAGTAACAACTTTAAGATTAACATATTTCATATTTGGTGTCTTTATTATTAATATTTACAAAGCTTCTTATACACCTATTAGTTTAACAATTTTTACCTATTTTTAAAGTAATTTAAAAAATGTAATGTAAATTATTGGTTTAAATTTATAAATGGCGCGTATCGCAATAAACTTTTCCTAAGTTTAAGCGGATGAAAAAAACGAATACGATATATATTCACAGTGGCATCATTATTGAACAAAATAATTAGTTTCACAAAATCATAGAATTAATTATGTTAAGTTTAAATGTAAGCAATGTAAATGGAATATTCTGTTAAACCAAGAGATCATCATTTGAGGTGAACCTGCTCTTCGCTGCGTAGGGTGCATAGCAGAAACAGCATTAAATATGTGGAGAACGGTGCAAAGTGTTGAATAAGAAGGTAGCAGAAGCTCGATCACTTAACGGGAAAACACGCGCCAAAGAAAAGGTCAGGCAACTTGCTGTGTTCAATTGCAACAAAAAGAATCAAATTTGTGAAATTATAATAAGGAAAATGATGGAATACCAATCTTTTCGACAGCTATAAAAACAAAAAATATATTTAATACCACTTTTCTAATTTTACACATTTTTGCCATGTCTTAGAAATCAACGAATCTAAATATATTCTAAATATATATATGTATATATTATTATTACACTATTATAATAAACTTTTTTCTTTATAAAAAAAGAATTACGGTGCAATCGCCATGTTTTTAATTCTTACGTTCATTCCATCACTTTTCTATAGGGATAATGTACATTTATGACCGACATGTTTTTTTGAACACTGGTAGAATTGCAATATTGCCGTACGTGAATAATACGGTATTCCTTTTCAAAAGGCGCAACAGAAATGAATCACCTTAGCACTGGATACGTAGGTGAGACGTAGTGGTCAATGCGGCAAATGGAAACCGTTCTTTTGCTCTGCGAACTCTCTTCAGTGCTGATTAACAAAAATACTTGGGGATGATTTTAGAGTATTGCGTATCTTGGAATTGACTAGTTTAGGCAATACCACCGGTTGTTAAATATACAACCGAGCCGCTGCAAGTTTAATACTATGAATAAATATAAGTAATGAACAAGTCAATTTGAAGGAAAGGCATTACAGCTGAGAAGAGTTGCAAGATGTGCACATTTAAAGATAAAAATAAAACAAATAAAATAAAAATAGTTTGTATATTTGTAAGTTTCTATATATTCAGTTTTTCTTATATGTATATATATGTATATATATATATATCTACATATATTTCTATACACTTTACCGGTGTTTTAAAGTAATTTTATTTGTACTCCATATTTCCAGGATGCTTGGAAGGTAAACAAAAAACGTAAACAAATATAGGCAAGTTCTCGTGTTGTAAATTTAAACTCACCATATGGTGAAGAGAGGGCTACCTTACTTTGGGGGTAAAAACTTTCACACTGGTGGAAACTGATACCGGAGCCGAATACGAAGTTTTAAACATCGCCACAAGCACTAAATTTGGCATACAGCCAACGGCAGCTTGTCGTGGGCAATGAGAGGCGGGTAGACCCCTAAGACCAGAACGAAAAGCTTACGAGTCAACCCGAATGTTGGAGCTTACGACTGGTCTGTCGCTTCGAGTCAGCTCTGTAACCTAACCAAGCAACAGTTTTGTTCGAAATGTCAACACATGTGGTTGTAATCACTCTACGCGGTTCATGTTACCGTGGCTATGCTTACGTCGCATGTGAAGTTTAACGTGAGTTTTACAACACGTCGGTTACAAGTGCAGTGCTTTTATAGTTTAGTAATAGTTGTAGTTGTCTTTAAATTTGGCTAACATACCATAATTATGGTGCTTAATAATTTTATCAATAAAATTAATAGAGAAAAAAATATACGAGACTACATTTAATTTCGACAAACTAAATGAATACATTAAATCAAAACCTTGTAAAAAAGTACAAAACACAAAAACTTTAATAGGTAATACGAATGCCAAAATATAGTGGGTGAAGTTTTGTTTTGTAATATTGCTTTTAATAAATTTGTCAATTATTTTAACAGAACGCATGTTAGGCTTGTTTATTAATCAAAGTATAGACTAAAAAAGAAAATGAACATTTTAAAAATCTCATGCGAGCAACTAATGCACTCTACAGCAATAGTTGCAAATTCGCATATTGTTAGTGACCAAATAAATTTTGTTAAGCATTTTTAAATATAATATTAATTTATCTAAACTAAAGCTTCAATATATATAACAACATATTAATAACCACAATTTTTAAAAAAACAAAACATATTATTTTTGATATCGTTTTCCGATTGCAGAGTAAATACTCCGGTTACACGAAAATGCATTAAAGCTCATGGGTAGCTATGTGAATAAATGCAGGCATAGCCTCCGTGCTGGCTAATTAAAAATTACCTACACAACTTATTTAATAGAAATAAAGTCAGCAGACACTTTTTGCATCTAGTTAATATAAACCTTTGATCCATCATACTTGGTGTCTTGTCTTTGTGAGGAAAAACTGACGGAAATGGTCGATCTACCACTTTTTTTTTTAATATTGGCGAATAAAATGTAAATATTAATCTTAAGTTCTAAGTCTTACAGCTCAAGTGTTTTTAAGGCCTTATGGAATTTTGCTTTTGAGCGTATTTAACCATAATGTTTATATTTCTTTAGTGCCTAAACACCCTTGCGTGGGTTTTATTGTTATTGTTACAGCTAAAAGTAGTCAATGCCAAATTCAAATTTAAGTGTTGATATTTTAATAAGGGCTCGTTTATATAATTGTAATGAACAAACCACATTCAGTTGTAAATATTTTAACACAACTGTTACATTGAGGTTGGGATTCAGTGGGCCTGAAGGTTAGTGTGCTACCAGTGATTAAAATCAGAGAAAACAAATAGAAAGGGAAGAAAAGGATAATAAGACCTGGGAACCCATAAACGCTTGTGACACCAAATGATTTATAATACATATAATGGTTATATTCTTGCCCCAACATTTAAAATCTAATAAATTTCTAATTCGTACACGCAAAAGAAGATATATATTTTAATGAGAAACATTGTAGAATTATACAATTCTTTGCAAATGTTTTAATTTGCCTTGAATATAACAATTTAAATGTGCATAAAAATTCAAAAGAAGAGTTTGGAATTCTGTTTAAGACAGTTGTACATATAAAATAAATGTATGATCTTATGAATTCATACGTTTTTTTCTACGATATAAATAGTTAAAAAAAAAACAATTTACATTTAAATTTATGTTTGAATAGTATTATTTAAGTTTTATTCTTAAATGTTCTTTATTTTTTTCCATTGGAACTTAGACAATAAACCAACATTGTACAATTTTATTATTATATTAATAAACTTTTTACTATTTAAAACAAATTTCTGTATTTTATAATAATATATTTATTAATATTGTATTATCTATTAATAGATTGTCTAACATTTTGGTTTGACGTTTATTTAATAATTTATTCTTATTTGTTTAGGTTTTATTTTAAGCACTTTTAGAGAAAGTAACTTTTACCCTAAAATAAAATAAATTTTAGATATTTTTCAGTTTGAATAAATTTTTCAATTTACCACTATGAGCCTTATCCATATAAAGCTAAATAGTTCTGTGTGCATTCCATAAATATAATTTGCGTATACAAATAAAAATTATTTATCAACTTGATAAAAATGGAAAAATCAATTGCTAGTAAAATCTTAAACTTATATTTTTTGTGCGCGGTAAATAAAATTCTAATATGCAGCTATCATGGGATCGAGACATTATTTGATTGAGGAAATGATTAGTTAACGGATAGGTCGACTTTAATATACTTTGCACTTAATTGATATATTATATGTATGTTTTTATTCTTATTTTAAGAAAATTTTGATTTTTCATTTTATATTATTTTTACGACTTGATAATAAATGAAAATTTATGTTTGAAAATGTCTATTTTTCCTTAATAAAAATAATATCATTGCCTTGCAATACTTGCAATAGTCTTGATCGTTGGTTTTGTGAAGCAACTGCAACTCAAAAATCCATCGATGACCAATTATCTTACTTAAATTAATAAAGAAAGCCTTGCAATAAAGATTTTTTCAATGCAGCCTTTGCTAGATTTAATGTATTTATATATTTATATATGTGTGTATATTACATATGCATATATATATATGTATAGGTCTATATAGTATACATATATTTTTGTTCTTCCGCGATTACTTATTAATGTGGTCACAGTCAGGCGGTAGGTCAGTTCCAGCTTGTTGCACTTCACTGTTAAAAGATAAAATATGTGCCAATGACTGACAAATTTTGTCAGGGGCGTTTTCGTTATTTTCTTGTAAATGGACTTTTTGCAATGTGTCAGTTCTGCCATGCATATTAAAATATTAAAAAGACATTTTACATATATATTATTTACAACATATTGATATTATAAGTCAGAGTAAAATAAAAACATACAGTTAAGTTTGAATGTATTTTTTTCGACCCAAAAACCGACTTTTAGATATGGCACAAGCTCTACATAATTTAAAGGTAAGCTTTATATGTAAGATTTATTTTAATGTAATAAGTAAATAGCTACGTTGATTTTCGATCGCTCATAATTTTTAATATCAGTGGTCAACCTATAATAAATGATATAATGTTTTTGGCGTTAGTTTTCTAAATTAGAGACTTTTTTAAAATTACTTTTACAATTTTTTTGCCATTTTCATTTAGAACATTTCGATGACAGGACTTCACATGCTAATGATAAGGAAAAAAATTTAAAAAAAAAAGAAATATAGTTTTCAAGTTTTTGCAAATCTTAAGCACTTCATTTTAATGACAGTATCAATAATAGATCAGCGGATAAGGTGTATATATTTATAGAACAGAACTTCCTAAATATAGATTAAAGCACACCTAAAGATCCGATATAAAAGAAGCATTGTTTGTATGAACAACTTATGAACAAGAAGATAAAGTATTTATCTGCTATTTCCATATAGTACAAAACTAAGAACGTGTTTGAGTTTATGAAAAAATAAATAATTTTCGATTGGGTGTATAAATACAGTTGGTGATGAATAACATGCGTACATTATGGAATCGAAATAGTAAAGCTTTGGTATATATTTTATTGAAATAAAACAAAAAATTTTATTTTGCTTTAAAAATTTGTTGTGTTCTTGACGCCCAAAATTTGTTAGTATGTTGTTTATTCGGACGACAAAGGACTTTGCCACAATTTGTAAACACATAATGAATAATACATGATGTAAAAAACACTTTAACATTAATGAATTGGGAGCTCGACAGTAGAATGTCACAAAACTCATATATCTGTGGGAATGTTCTTTGGCAGCTGCACTGTACATAATCAGGATAATAAGCCACTTAACATTCACTATTGCTATCGCCGCCAGTACCACTGATGTCCGCTCCACTGTTGTCCAACACAATGGCAGCATTGGGTACTATGGTTGAGAAGAGTAAAATGGAAACAGCAAACAGCTTTGCTGTAGGCGTAGTGGGACAATCAAGGCTAGTAAAACAGCGTTGCAAGGACGTTCATGTACGCTCTGTCGACAGGGAAGAATAACGAAGCTGCATAAAGGTACAGCCCTTATGTCAGAGCAAATCAAGTGTTACACTTAACGTCGTGCTACCTGATGTGCGCAGATCGGGGCAGCGAGTAACTGGGTTTTGTACCGCCTTTGCTTCTAACTCTTAAACATTTGCCGTATATATGTTTTATGTCATGTCATGAGCGTAATTGAAAATTTTTATGCTTTTCTTGCAACTCACACACAGGGCACACTAAACACAAACCTATAAACAGATGCCACTTATAGTTGTACGTAAGTATGTGTATATTTTTATAGCCCATACCCATAAAACGGCTACAATTGAGCTTAATAGAGTTGGACAAATTCAACTAATATAAGACTTATAAAACATTGATACAATAAAATGTATATTTTCATAGCCAACGGTAGAGGCTTGTACTTGTACTTATTCAATATTCCTATTCTGTGAGTGTGAAAATATATGACATATATAATGCAAGTTTAATATACAAAGTATATTATAAACATACATAAATATAAATACCATATTTATAGCTATATATATTTATATATATATTATATTTTTGGAAAAAATAATATTATTTATCTCACTGTGAAAAATAATTAGTTTTATTGTAATTAATTGACAGCATTGGATTGTAAGCCGGGCCCAACGATCAAATTTTTTTGTTTTTAAGTGCTGAACCGACATATATAAGGAATACAAATAAAGTTAACAAAATTTTAAAGAATGTGTAATTTTAAATATCGAAGTATTTTAAGTATTTAATTATCTTGTATTTTAGATATGTTCTTCGATACTGTTTTTCGGCCTCTGGGCTATTAACTTATTATGCGAATGCGTCTTAACTTGGGATGAATAAAAGTGGCTGTATGGTGAAAAGTGAGAAGGTTAGAAGTTGATTGGAAAAGTAAATTACACAACGTAAATCTGATGCAATATGGACGTGGTACAGGCCTTGAGCTTTACTTTTTTGCTACTTTTATGGAGAATTTTAGGTAAGTAACATTTTTTAGCACTAAAACAGTATATTATATATATATTATTGATAATTGAGTGTTATTTGGGCGTTATTCATGTAGTGGACTCGTTCTACACTTGGAGGAAACTTTAATGGTACATAACAATAAATACAAATAACAAGTAATATATAAATAATATACAAATTATTTGCTTTTATTATTATGTAAATTTAAAGTAGCTTTCATTTCCTACAAGTGTTAAACAAAAACAATGTAGATTTTCTGAAGTATTCGTAGCTCTGTCACTTGCTAATTGTAATGCTATCACGTTAAATGACCAAAAATATTTAATTTGTTCTAGAGAACATAGGAAATTTCTATTACTGCCTTTAGAATATAAAAATATAAGAAAATTTGCACAATAAATTCTCACTTAAATTTTATAGTATTTGCGTTTTAGACTCAGGTAGTTTTACGACATCGTTAAGATATCCTTAAAAAATACATAGGAACATGTTTTGTACTTACGGACTGACAGATACCCTGACAGCTTAATATGCACACAAAAACATTTGAAAAACAAATATTAAATAAATATAATTAAAATTAATATAAATGTATATTTAAAATAAATATTATAAAGCTAATTTAAAAAAGTTTAGTTTTATAAAAAAAATATATAAGAAAAAATATCAGGCAATTTAAGCAGAAACTTTAAAGCTCGCCACCGTCAATGCTGAAAGTACGTGCAGCTTCGTTTTCGTCTTGCAAAAACGATTGCAAGTCCAGTGCTCCGTGGTGGATTCTTTATTTTCGTTGTGCTCCTACTTGCTGCTCACCTGAAGTGCGTTTTTCGATTAAACTAAACATATATTATATGGACAATAAATCAGTCGAAAATGTCTAGGGTTGCTAGCAGGTGCGAGCTTGAACCTATCTTCTTAAGCTGCGCTCCTATTCAGAAATTGTGGGTGCGAACTTTAAATAATTATTCTTATAAAAGTCGAAAAATGTATATTTCTCATCAAATTTAAAACTTGTATAGGAGGCGAAGACAAGGCACATGTATGAAATGTAAAATTTCGCACTGTTACTTTCTTTGTGCATAATATCAAAAAACTCACTTGACATAAGTTGATAAAGATATTTGGCGAATTCAAGATTTGTACCAATGAAATTAAATTAAGTAAACATCATAGAATCAATATTCAAAATGTTTTTATTTTGCATTAAGCGTTTATGAAATATATACAATATTGTCTTAAGATTGCAATAAATACTGATATTTAAAAGCTAATATATTTTAGTTTAATGCTTAAATAAGTGATATTTCTTGGCTAAACAAATAAAGCAGGAGAATTCATATAAAGGATTAAACTAAAACAACCAACATTGAATATTAGCACAATATTTTTAAAAAATCAAAGGATTTTTGTGTTTTGAATAAATTAAACCCTGCCATTAAATACCAGAAAACACAAAATTATGCTAGTAGATTGGTGGAATTAGAATTTTTCAGCCACGACTAGTATACATTTCTCTGAGTAGCTGCATTTTTGAGCACATCTCTGAGTAGCACATTAAACTATGTAGGTTTCTTAACTACACAAAATCCATACACAGAATTTTATTAAGTTAATCCCCTGACTTAATAAGTACAAATATTCAGCAAATTATTTCATAATGTATTTTATGTTTTTAAGAATGATTGTATGTTGCTACATAAGAACCATCATTATTTCATTACATATATTTCTTTGAATATATGTAAAAGTTTTAGTTATATACGTAATTGATTTATATTTGCGAAGAAATTAAGTCTGCATGGTATTCAAATCTTGATTTCGTTTAATTTCCTAATGAATTCGGTAATAAGTAATATTTTAGGATCTTCTTTCGATTTTAATTTCTTAATAAAAATGTTGACGAATAAAAACTTATCGTGTAATTAGCTTTGCTAATTGCAGTTGCAGCTCCTAAATAACTTAAATTGAATGTTTTAACATTATAGAAGCCAGCACATTTTCTTTTCAAACTTATTGCATACCACAAGGAACTCTGCAACCGAACTATTATAGGAACAATTTCTATATAAATTTATTATGTGCTTTGGCTTTTTTGATGCTGGATTCAATATGTCACCCTACTTTGTTTAATTAGTGTATGTTGATCTGTCGTAAAAGCTAATTAATGAGAAAAATTAATTTGGTTTTACACTTTTGGCACAGAATTGTATCAAATTTCAATAAAAAAATAAAATGGTTTGCATACGTGAAAGTCTCAAAATTGTCTTGTGGATTCGTGTTATAATTCATCAAACATTATATGTGTGTATTATTTACGGATCATTTGTGACAAGACAGTAACGTGGGTAATTTGCTTTGCTCTCGAACGCATTTTACACCTAATTTAGCAATAAAAACGTTGGGCATATGCAAGCTTTTTGAATAGCTTTGACTATTGCCATTAGTTTTAATGTCAAAATTATGATGGTCCTTTAATATAACATCACCTGTGCATTGTGGCTTATTTTTTGGGTTTGATTGTAATATATACATAGTGTAAATCAAAGAGAAGCTTTAAACTGTAAATATTTTTGCAAAATTGGCCATACTTTATGGCCTATGCTTTAAGGTATCCTGAATTTTTTGAATGAAATTTCTATAGACGCAAAATAACAGTGGTAAAATATGTCAGGCTTACTTAAACAAAAAAGAAGTATAATATTTTATGTCTGCTTTTTCAGGAGACAAACCTAAATATCTTGTTGCTTTATTTTGTTTGTGCCTATTATAGGATAATATTGGTATCTGTGTATCTGTAAGCGCCGACTTCAGTATATATTTCGTTCATAACTTTTAGAAGCATATATGTGATTGCATATTGTTTTTTTTATTAGTATATTATACTTTTTAGTTACGTTAATCGATATATATTTGTTTACTTAGTGAGATTAAAAATATTCTCTTCAATGCTTAACACAAAATACGTGACAAAGTCATACCAACATACCTTATAAGGACATAAAAATTACGATTCAAGCTAGCACCATAACAATACTTCAGTTGACTACGAGTGTGTTTTTATGTGATTGCCACACTCGGGTGAACGACAAAATCCTAAGCTGCGTGCTGCTAAAATTTTATGGTCATGGGTCCGAGAAGCCATTTGCTTACATTACTGTCTGAATATGTCGTACAGGTGACGGAAAATTGATTCTGTTATTGTAAGACATTTCCTTTCTCCCTCTTTTCCAGCAAGGTATAAGTATTCTACCCATTGAATATATTTGTGTATTTGTTGCTGTATTTTGGTTGCCAAAATGCAAATCGCTGTCAACTGTCATCGTTTTCCCTCTATAGCCAAAAACTCTTACCCTTCCTTCAATGTTCGCGTTAAGTGGCTGCTGTCATGTCAGGCTGCCATAATCATTGGCGCTTATATATAATGTGCTCATTGCTATTCGAAGTAAAGAAACAATACCGTAAGACAACAACAAAAGCCACCAAATAGGTATTATTTTTTGTTCAATGTCACCAGTGTATTTGACCATTCTGCAACTACTTACCTCTGTCCCTTGCAGTTTTGCAACGTGTAATTGCGGCTGCTTGGACTTAAATATACATACATGTATATATGTATGTAACATATATATATATATATATACATATACATTACACGTTGCAAAACTGCAAGGGACAGAGGTAAGTAGTTGCAGTATATTTATTGTATATCTCAATATATCTGAATAATAATATGTTAAAAAATCTATATTCATTGAAGCACTCATTTGTAAAACTTCTCTCATACCTAATTTACTTTAGGCTTCGCAAATAAATTTAGATAACATAACATAACATTTGAAACATACAGCTTGTTACTTTAAAAAAATGAATTATTTGATAAACAGTTAAAGTGTAGTTCTTGTTCAAGATAAAGTTACTTTCAACAAGCTTAAGTAAGAATAGTAAGGTTTTGTTTACCAGTTGCTTTGTTCGTGACTTGACGTATTATATTTGTGTATATCGTTTTTTGAAAGCATTTGCTAAAAAGTCTTTAAATAAGTTTTAAACATTTATTTAATTTTTTTACTAATAAAGTTTAAAACTAATTTTCTCTGTTACTTATTTTCTTATTTCTCTTGTGTTAATTATTTTGGGATCTAGGTTTTTACAGTTTCCTAGAAAAAAAATTAAGTCATACATTTTGCAAACTACAGAACTAGTTACTTTGCTGAGTCCGTACAAAATCCAGTTTTTCAAAAAATTGTTGAATCTTTATTTTATTACTAATAAACTTTAAAAGCAAGTTAATACAGTGAAATGTATTTCGTTGTTATACCAATTAAATAACAAAAAATCTCTTTGTAAATAGAGTTTGTAAACTTGTTTAAATTTTACTAATAAGAAATTTAAACTATACGGAAAATACTATAAATATGATCAAATAACAATTAATTTCAACCCAATATGTTACAATATTAAAATATTTTCTTCATTTGGCAGAATGTATCGTCAAAGGATATGAATGATTTAAAAACTGTCTTTAGTCCAAAGCTTGTGAAAATTTGACAAAAGAGCATAAATTCATTTTGTATGTATACATATTTGTTTATGTATATGTATATGTATACGTATATGTATATGTACATGTATATGTATATGTGTATGTATAGATGTCGCGTTGGTGAACACCTGGTGTTTCAGTGCCTTTGTGACTCCAATAAATCAACTCGGCTAGTAAAGCAGATATTTTTTACTGTCGGAAATGGTTTTTATTGCATGTTTCATACATTTACTTAAGCTTACCTCTTACTAACTTAAAATTTTGAAAAACCAATTGTATTTTAATATATTATTATTTATTAAAAAATGTTTGGAAACACTTTTGTTCAAATATTCTTCAACGTTACTGGTTATTTACTTATTTCAGAATATAGGTGATATGTATATATATATATAAAAGTGTTTCCAAACAGAATAAATATGTTGGAATAAATATAGAATAATTACCGAACTTTCTAAATGTCAATTTTTGCAATCAATGATAAATTGTCTACTTAATATCTATCGAATAAGCTTTTTAACAAACAGTATCTGTTTTAGATAGTTTAAAGATGAGGTCTTCCAAATGTCCAATGAGCATTTCAAATAGACTTATAAAGTGCACGTCAGCAGACAGATGTTTCAAAGTGAAGATAAGGAGAACGAAAAAATGAAAGTATGAAGTATCATCAAAAGGAAACAATATAAAGTGTCCTTCAGGTTCGTGCACCATCTCCACTTAGACTAATTAAGTACGCCGACCCTTGATGCTGTTATCCATATCGTGAACACTTAAAAACTGTAACTCGCTAACTGGGATCTGCATTTTTCTTCTACGGTTGCTCTTCGTTTTTGTTGCTATGACCATACGGCCATCTGGTAATTTACTTGCTCGCCTGTAACTGCAGTGCCCCAGACAATTGAAAAACATCATTAAAACTTTAGTCATACTTGAGAAAATGAATGCATAAGAGGCGTAAAGTATTGGCATCCAAAAATGTATGCGACAATTTTTGTTCATCATCCATCCATTCGAAAAAGGCATTTCTCCTCCCAGCTTTGCCTATTGCGTTATGTTAGAGCTAATGCAGCTATATTCATTGCAGTAGCAATTAATATGATATAGTAAAATCTAGTTTAATCTAATCTAATCTCTGAATGTGGACTATTCAAAGGAAATGAATAAAAATAATTTATTTAAATTTATGTATATATAAAGTTTAACGAAGTTTTAACTAAAGGAAGCCAAACCAAATTAATTTATATAGTTAAATGTTTAATATGCAAAATGCTTTGAGATTTTAACTTCCTTATTATTATATTTATTTTGTGACAAAATGCACCTAAAGCTGAACTAAAAATCGAAAAATAAACAATGATGATAGGCCGCAAAAATTGAAGTATTCTGTAATTGAAATGGCATTTGCCATTTACTAGTTAGGGGTTGATCAGAGAGCTCAATTTGGCTGTCACTGCGACCGACTAATTATACAGCGGAGTGAAAGAAATAAGGAGCAAAAAACTAGAGGCAATAAGTAAAAGGCAAAAGGCAAAGGGCATAAAGTTGTGGGCGAAATAAGCTGAAAATGTTTTGAAGGTTGTTGTAGCTAAACAAAGGCGTGGTTCTGCAGCTACACGAAACCAAACCGAAACTTTATAAAAAATCAAAGAATAAGGTGTGGCAACGGTGCAGGACAATGGAAATGGCTAATGGTCATTTGAGAAAGTATAGAAATACTTATAGAAGTTAAAACCTAGCAAGCTCCAAGCAAAAGCGTGTTCATCGAGCATGGAACAATAAAATGGATTGGGAGGTGAGTTGGTATAGTTGATAGCTGTCTGGCGACAAGGCGATATGATTGAAAGCTTTCACTTGTTTGGTAAGGTATGGCTTAGTTGTTTTTTCCTTGGCTCCGGCAGGTGTGTAGCATCCCGTTAGGGTTGACTAGCCCCGACTATTCTGTTCTATAATTACATTGGCCAACCCTGTTAGAATGTACTTTTCTTTTGACCTGTCTTTAATTTTATTTATAAATATATTATTTATATATATATATATATAAACTGAAAAAACGCAACAAATTTAATATAAACGAATACATATTATACATCCGCTTGTATTGCTTATTTTTGGGTATTTTCTGCTGATAAAAGTGACCAACTACTGAAATCCAAGCTGAAAATCAAGCAAACAAATTGGCATCTTATATTTTATACTACGACACTACTATGATAAAACATATGATATCGAGTATGGAAATAGTCAACAAGTTGCACCGCTTCCTGCAGACTTGTAACTAAAACTTTTTCCTTTAATGTCTCTTTTCACCTGATGCACTTGTATTTGTAGTGCCTTGAACAATATTGAAAATTATATATTTTATCATTTGTTGTGGAGCGGACCATAGCAAATTTCAATGTGTCTGGCTAATAGTGTTTTTACTATTTTTTTTCGTAAGTGCTATTTAACTTTCATATTATTTGATTTTTGATGTTGATGGTAATGATATTGTTAGATTGCTTTAGTCTTTAAAATTCTATGTATTTTAAAATTCGATGTCTGTAGGACTTTTCCTTTATAATTAAAAATATATACTAATTTAAAAATATACTATTTTAAATAATACTAATTGCAACCGCTGAACTGAAAGATTGACGCAAACTATCTACATTTTAGTATTATTCATTGTTGGTTTACATATGTATATACATTGATGGTAAAGTTACACTCATTTCAATACGTACGGTATTCCGTAGTCGACTTAGTTTAACTACTGGATTCGTACTTGTCTTTGATGTCATCGTTATCCATGTATTTGGGTGCGTTCTGTATCGTATGCTACGTCGAATCGCGGGGTGTGTCGTGGCGCGCCCTTTGCTGTCGCAACAATGGCAAGGCAAGCAGAAAGGATTAACATGCACATTTAAGTCAACGTTTTCCTTAACCATTTACATTAATTGTTCCTATAGAGAACATATTTTAAGAACGGGTTAATTTTCTAGAACATTATGATTAGTGGAACAAGTCTTAACAATTAAATTATGCATTGGCTACGTTTAGCTAAGGTTTCATAAATTTGCATAAATTTTTATTTAATATATTGTTGTTAAAATATTAAAAGTAAGTATAAAGCCAATTGCATGTTTAGCAGTTAGAAGCATCATAGAGTTATTATTAAATATAATAGTCCGAGATTACAAGAGAGATTTAAAATGAACGCATGGGCAGCTGTTGGGCACAAGATCTTATTTGATTAATATTATCGTTATTGGCTCTTTATCTGTTTTGAAATTTGTTGATCTGAAGCTTGTTCATTCTAAAGCTAGTGTAGTTGGTAATTTTTTAATTGGTATTAAGTGTGTTTATGTATATATTGAAAAACTTGCAACAGTTTTACAAAATTTGTGGAATTTAGATTTCAAGTCCAAGGGTGAGTTGTTGGAATTTGTATAATTTTAATATAAATCCTTTAACTTCGATTAGACAATTGTAAGGCATCCGGATTAATGCTATCCTAAGCGATATCTGAAATGAATTGCGACTTTTGGAGTGTTACTTCTTTTTTTTATTTTTTATACTCATCAAGGACGACGCTTTTGAAATTGACACGCACTGGGGACACAAGTAAGCTCTGGGTGTTTCGATGCAAATAGGGCAGATAGTTATAAAATGGAGCAGTAATTTTAGCATTATTATTACTCGTTAGCAATAGCTGTGATTACCTTTGTGCCAATAAAACACTAATTACTAAATCACTGATTTTATAGTACCATTCAAAGAATACTGCAGAATACTGCCAATAAACGATAAACTTTGTGGGTTATATGTAAACAGTACATCCAGTGCTGGATTGGCCACGTACCAAGAGTAGCAAATCGCGGTTTTGGGGACCGCTTGATTCGTAGTTTAGGTGAGCAGCCATTTACCAAACTTTTAAATTTTAATAAAATAAGTTGACTTCTAAATCACATTAATATATAGCGTTTTTAATTGACAGTTTCAAATACGCAGTAATAAATAAGCTCAGTATAAACTTAAATAATCTTTATTACCTTGTTCGTTAGAGAAGTAATTTGAAGTTTCTCATTGTTATACAATAAATTCTTTTACTAATATTTTGCAGCTCTTCACGCAGTAAGCTGGGAAGAGTGGTGGACCTATGATGGCATATCAGGCAAGTATTTTTATCTTTTATATATAACATTTTATATATTTGTTTTGAATGGCGAGAAACATTAGTTATATAAGTATGTATTTTTAGAAATTTTATAGGTAATCTTATGTTAACATGCTTGGCTATATACATAGGTTTCTTACATAAATGTACATTAGCAAGTTAAAAATTAAGGTTCTTCTGGTCAGAAATCTTCCAGCTTTCAAATATTTATTGCCACATGCACACATTTTGTTTTGTAAAAATACGTAACCAAAATATCTTTGCTTTAATCTTTGATTTTTGCCATTTACAATATTATTTGTCTCATTAGATTATTTTTATCGTAACAGAAGATATTAAAAGAATAAGTAGATAAATCGGTTTTCATACTGAAAGAAAGATTGCTTTTTTCCCTGCTATATTGTTCAATCTGTTTTTGTAAAGTAAATAATTTTGGTTTTCCAATAGAAATGAAAAGAACAGCAAGAAATTTTTTTTTATTATTTTATTTTTAATATAAAATACTTGTTAATATCAAACATACATGTCGGTATTTCAAGGCATCCAAAATAAGTGTAACATTGATTTTAAAATTGCCATTGCTATCGCCTTACGTCGTAGTTCATACACCACTAAACTGATCTCTGAAAGAGTCCGTCGCCAACACATATTTACCATATATGATGGGCTTACTTTATCTAATGCTCATATTAATAATTTATTTATTATTCTCTTTTATTTTTAGTAATTTAAAGTTAGCTAGGAAAAACTTGAGTAATTCATAAAGCCAAATTCTATAACGCAGTAAAAATCTGCTTAAGTTTCTAAATTTTCAAATATGTACAGATCATCTGCTAAAAAAATGTTTGTATATTTAAGATAAATATGCATTTTAAATTCTTTTAATATTCTTGTTTCTATTCTTTTCTTGTTTCTTTATTGACTTTTGTATTTTCTTACATTACAATTTTGTAATATTAATAAGACATAACAGATATTCTATCAATCCTTAGAATACCGTTTTTATTGATATAATCTAGCCTCCAACAGCAATAGGGCCCCTTTGTGATCGATCTATTTGTTTGCTCTGTTTTAAGAACAAATAATTATAACTTTGATATTTTATTTAAGAACATCTACATTGTCGCGCTCCCTAGATAAGAAATTTGAACAGCAGAAAATATGAAGGAATTTTATTTTAATAAACAGGGGTTTGCTTAATAGACTCTTAAGCTTCTAAAAATTTAAGAAATTCTTTAATTTTAAATATTTGTTATTACATAGTGGTAATGTAGCCACTAAGTTCGTCAGATGTTTAAATTTAAAATAAGGAATTAGATATCGCTAGGTTAATGTAAAAATCAAATGTTTATGTAAGTAATTTTTCTTAATGAGAAAATATCGATAAAAGCCCTTTTGGTATGCACATTGAACTCCTATCTCTTACTAAGATTTTTATTTCGATATACATTACTACTTAAAACAAGTAGTAATTTTCGCCAATTTATATTTTCAGTTTCTTATGCTAGCTTAAATATTTTGGGTGCATCTTCAAACTGTCGTTTACGTGCAATAAATGAATTGTGCCGTTTTGTCGGAGAAGAGTTCAGTTAACTTAAATTAATATGCGACGTACAACACCAAACATACTGAATACCATTCAAAAAGGCTGAAGCCAACGTTCCAAACTTGGCTAATCGTGCCTTTTACATTTGCTTGACTTGAACTGTGACCGCAATACAATGGACTAAGCTTTAGCTGTTGTCAGCTGTATGTTCGCCAGCTAATGCAACACCCTTGGGTTCAACAATTGCTTAAACACGTATACGTGGCATATCTATGATTGAAGTTTCTGATTACAGGTCCCGATAAAAATGTTTTAACGTGTCGATTACATCATGTGCTGACAAGCAGCTGTGCTCAAAGTAGCTAAAAATTTTGCCGATGCTTTATTTATAATCGACTTTTGTTAGTGATTTAATTGTCTTAAAGATGCCACTTTAATGCAATTCTGTCAATTTATTATTTTATTTAGTATTAGTTTTTAAGCTTTGCAAAATTAAATGCTAAATGAACTATTCATATTTAAAATTTTTAAGATTTAATTGAAATCAGACTTCGATGGTCTACTACATTACCTAAACAACCAAAAAGAATACAAAAAAAGCTTAATTTGTACGGAAATAGTTTAAAATTATTTATAAAACAACATATAATAATATATAAAAACGTATATATATATAAATATATATATATAATATAAATATATATATATATATATATATATATATATATATATATATATATATATATATATATAATATTAAAAATTCAAAATACGTATTTTATTCAAATAAAATAAATAAATAATTAAATATATTAAATTTTTTATTTAACTCATTGTTGATAATTATTCTCTCAGCAACAAAAACGATACAAACTTTGTAAATATATTTTTAAATATTGATAGCTTTTCAGTTAGGCTAAATGGTTTTACTTTGGCTTACAGGTCCAGCTTTCTGGGGCCTCATAAATCCTGAATGGTCACTATGTAACAAGGGACGTCGCCAGTCACCGGTTAACCTAGAGCCGCAGCGGTTACTATTTGATCCAAATCTACGATTAATGCACATTGACAAACATAGGGTAATCATATGATTTTATTGTCATTTTTATTTTGTATTTATAAATATGTTTACATAGTATAAATATATATAAATATAAATATTAAATGAAAACTATATACAGTGGAATCCGGTTATAGCGACCTTCAAGGGACCGACGATTTTACGTCGTTATATCCGAAAGACGCACTACCCAAAAGGAGCAAAAAAATTTCTTTTTTTGTTTATTTTATGGCTGCCATTTTCATAATAGATTTTAAAATAAAACAAATTAATTTTTTAATCAAAACAAAAAATTTAATAAATTTCATTCAATAACATGGGTTTTTCATTATAAGTCGTATGAATGAATGAGCATTTTGCACATTGGCGAATTTACGCATTCAGTTTTACTTGGAAAAAAGCAGAAGAAACTAGAAATATAACGGGACATCGTATGGAAAAGGCTACTGCTTAAATTTGTTGGCATTAATTCGCTGTAATTTTTTTCGGCACGTCGCAATATCCGGTTGATTTGTGAAAAATCTCGTCGTTATAAGCGGTTTGTCGCTAAAAGCGGAAACGTACTAAGCGGAGGCTCTTTCATATAAGTTTGTATGGGGACCAACCAAGCCATCGAGTTTTAGTCGCAATAACCGGACGGACGCTATAAGCAGAGTCGTTATAACCGGATTCCACTGTATATTTATAAAATATTATAAGCTTAAAGTTTATATAATTAAATTTAAATACATGCAAGCTATCGTTTATTTTTTTTTATATAAAATGCAGTCTTGACATACTTTTATTTGTTTATTTGTGTTTATATTGTGGACTGCCACAGTTTAAAAATATAATTAAAATAACCTTTATTTTGTTTTAATAAAAATAATTGAATTTAATATTACTTACTTATGTTAAGAAACAATCTTGATAAATGTGTATGCTTTTCTCCCCTCGAATAGATAAGTGGCATTATAAGTAATACAGGGCACAGCGTCATATTTACAGCAGGAAACGAAACTGTTGCCAATTATGATGGCATGCAGACACCAGTCAATATATCTGGCGGCCCGTTGTCTTATCGGTATCGCTTCCATGAGATTCATATACATTATGGACTTAACGATCAGTTTGGATCCGAGCATAGTGTTGACGGATATACGTTTCCGGCCGAGGTGAGTTAAATAATGGTAGTTAGTTAGTTTTGAAATGATTTGTGCTTGACATCTTAGCATATTTTAGATGTAAGTTCAGTATTGCAATACTTGGAGTCCTTTTCGACAGTAAAATTTTTGTTCATGGCAAAAAGAAAAGCGGTAAAAAATACAGAGGATACTGGGTATTAATATTTTGTGAAATGTGGAATACATAGCTACATAATCTAAAATTTTTTCTGATTTCTATCCTTGGTTTTAATTTGCTTTGATATTTTGAATAAATGCTTTAACGGTTCCACTGTTTTTTAAGCCGATTGCTTCAATAATTATTTAACTCATCGAACATAGGGATATTTTATATCCACTATACATGTCATTGTGCCCCTGGTATTGAATGTGTGTTGTTCAGCGATTAAAATGTACCAAGTTTTGTTGTCATTGATGAAGCTTGCTTAATGATAGTTTTTTTGGTGAAATCTTTTAAATTTATGAGTTTAATGTTAAAATCCTCATCGTCATTTGAATTGTTTTCTTCGATTATCGATTATGCATCTAATAAAAGTGTTGTGATAAGGGAAAAATATTAATAAGTGAGCTTCTTTGAAGCATATTCAATATTTATCTGCAATAAATCTTTATTAATTAAAAAATAAATGAAATCATTATAAAAAAATTTTTTTTTTAAGTACTTTTTTACTTTAAGATGTTTTCAATATAAAGACTATTACAATCGTTTCTGTAATTAGTAAAGTGTTAATACTTTGAGTCAGGGTATCTTAAAGTCAACGCAGACCCAAACGTGTATCTTTCTTTTTTGGGTTAAACTTCGCGCACTCGCCTTGAATGTTTGCCTGATTTATTAGGTCTGGCGCAGACAATTTTGTTGTGTTCGATGTTGTGCATGCATGTGAGAGGTATTTGTGTAAGCATATATTCGGACTGTCGCCCACCGTTGTACAGTTTATTGTTTCAGCAACATGACTCCAACTCTTTCATTGTATTTTGACGTAAGGTTTAATGTTGCGTTCTAATTTATTATTTTGCTACTTTTTGTAAATATTAAAAAAGGATTGAAGGAAATCAATTTTAATATATTTATCAAAAATTTTATAATTATTGATCAGCCTGGAGCCAAGCGTTTAATATTTTTTCCATATATGTATTAAACGATTTGTTTTAGCAGCTGGTGCTAATTACTATTATCTTCTTCTCCGCTCAGCTTCAAAAGAAGTGAATTTGATGGCATTGATATCAGGGTCGAGAATAGCAGTAACAAAACTTAGTTTTACTGCTTCATTCATAAATATATTAACGAATCGATTCAAATTTCTCACAATCAAGGCGCATGATTTAAGTCTGTTAGCTCTTATTCGTTTAGGTTCAAATGAGTGTTGTGGCCATAACGTGCAGATGTTGCCAATTTTTGGTTATTTGTCCGTGTGTGTCTAATTACTAAATGTCAATACCATCAATAAAGAACACTACGGTTGAGAATGAATATCGGTTATATACCCTAATACACAATTAGATACCCAAAATAAATATGGTATAAAATACATTTTTTGCGCTGTGTATGGTTTATTTTTTATCTAACAGCACTTATACACTCTTAAATAGATCTGTTGTTTTTTAAAAATATGGGAAAAGTAAATCAATAAAAGGTATTTCCTGAATAAAATTATTAAAATAGCAAAGTTTATTTAGCAGACAATGTCTTAAATTATTTTATTCACTATTTGGAATTAACGTCTTTCAAGTCATCATTGCAAACTAATAAGATTTTTAAGACAAACTTAATGCAATTTCAAGAAAAAAACGGTAAAGGTTTTGTGAACCTCAATAATTTTGAGGAACGAATTATACACAGAAATTATATTTTCCAAAAATGTTGCAATATTTTATTGTACATAGTACAAATACATAATTACATATACAAAATTGTATGTACTTATATAAAGTTTATGCTATATAGGCAGAATATTTTGTAGTTCAGAATTCCCCAGACCTCAAATAAATAAATTCAAGCAATCTAATTCATTTGTTGTTAAAGGTCCACTATATTTAATTTTAAAATATTTTTTTTATAAAATGTAATAGGTTTTAAGCCCAGTCTTCCGTGTTTATGGAACACTCGTTGGCAGCTTTAAACAGAACCTGAATTTTGATGATTAGCTATAATGTTAAGTAAAAGTATTAAAATTAATTGTTGACGAAAAGTTAATTTATAAAAGGCAATCGTATGATAATTTATGTAGTAAGTGACGGCCCAAAGAGCAGTACAAAAAACATCCGTCTGCAATACTAAAGAACTTTGTTAAATTTAATACACGTATGCCGTCCCTAATATATTATTTCAGACCTAATTGACTACACATCGCCAGAACAATTTATTTGGTAAAGGCCACCTTCCTCGTTGACTCTTGTCAAACATCTCCTAAAGCTTGCAGCTGTTGGACCAAATTGCTTACTTCTGTCTACATCGTCTAGGCCCAGATAATAGAAAAAAGACACCCGTCAAGTACCAAAGCAATGCGGTAAGGCTATTTGTGGTTGATCTGATTGATTGGGATCTTCTCTATCGGTTTGTTTAGGAGTATTCGATTAATTGCACGTATGCGTGCGAGCTGTTGAATGCGGTTAGCGTAGCATCTTGTAGGTAATTTGGTATATATTTCCACAACTTATCAACGCCTATGCATATTAGTGTAGAATTGATAAGCATTAAAAGATTCCATTACATTATCGGTCAAAACAAAAACTATAATAAACTCATTATTATTTCGGGAGCTGAGCTAACAGCCTTATTTTGAATACTTTGAATTAATGAATTAAAGTCTTTAAATAATGGCTAATATAAATATTAATCTAAATATTTTTTTAACAAAGTTGCAACTATTTAATAAAAGATTTTTATTTCCAACATAACATAAATGTTAAATGAATATGTGTTAGTTTTGTAAATTTCTATTCTATAGTGTTAGTAGTAAACTCTGACCCTGTAGAACTTCACCAGCTTTGTACTTTCTATTCATACTGACTTCACTCTTCAAAATTTTATTCACACTGAGCAGTTTCACCTCAATTGCTCCATTGACATGTGCTATTTTTACATATTTCGCTCAGTAACTAAACAATTTACGTTATTTACATTTCATTTTTAAATGATTTAAATATGTGCTACATTTATACAAATATGCATATCTTATGTCTTTATAATATAAGACAAATGTATTTCGATGCTGATTCATATTTTAAGTCTGGGAGTACTTGTCAAAGCAAAAAACAATATACAAAAGCAAATTAACGCATTTCCCTGCCGACTCCTCTTCTAGAATTAGTTATTTTGTAGTATTAACTACTTAGTTTAAAAAGCCACAATCATCGCTTTTCGTTTGTTAACAATTGTTAAAAAAAATTTTTTTTTTTTGTATTTATTGTTTAATCTGCTTATACGAGTTGCAATAATTTTGGTTTATTTTTGCATTCCACTTTCACACTTCCACTTGAAGCTAATTTCAGTATTCGTATAGTTAAGAATATCATTATTTTTCTAAAACTAATCATTATATGGATATGATGTTTATTATAGTCAAAAGGGTGAATAAATAAAAGCAGAAAGCTAGAAAGGGGCTCGACGCTAATATTGACCTCTTAACGTAAAATTACTTAGTCTAGTTGAGACCTGGGCGGAATAATGCAATAATTTTATTTACTATGTTAGTGTTATTTTTAAAAAATTTTTTTTTATTGAATTTGTTGTAGTTAATTAAGACCAACTTAATATTTTGTAATGCTTTTACCCAAATTAAAATAGATTTTTTTTTTCCAATTTTTTTGCTTTACAGATACAAATATTTGGGTATAATTCACAATTGTATGTAAACTTTTCTGACGCTTTAAGTCGTGCCCAGGGCATCGTTGGAGTTTCTATATTGTTACAAGTAAGCTCATATATAAACATATATACTAAACAGTGAGGGTATTGACCATTATTTTAGTTGGGTGATCTCTCAAATCCGGAGCTTCGAATGCTTACCGATCAGTTAGAGCGAGTTCGCTACGGTGGGGATGAAGCATTCGTGAAACGACTCTCGATACGTGGATTATTGCCCGATACAGATCATTATATGACCTACGATGGTTCGACAACGGCCCCAGCCTGCCATGAGACTGTCACTTGGGTAGTACTTAATAAGCCCATCTACATAACAAAACAACAGGTGAGCTTTCAATGATTTCAGATCAAATAATGTATTTTTCGTTTTGCTTGAAAAAATAATAATAAGAATAAAATGTATATCATGACTTTAAATTCGTTGCAAATAATTTGAAGCAGTGTACTAATTAAATGCCTAGATCTAGGACTAAACAAAGAAGAATGCTTCTGTTCTGTTATCTAATGAACGCAAATTATAGTCGATTTAACAAAAAAGCTTAAATTGTATGTTTTATATGTCAAATGAAATGCGAAACAGTCATGTATAGCATATCATATAAATACATAGACTCGTTAAATATTGTCTTTACATACATACTTATCAGCTTTAAGTCTGGATTTTACACATTTTTACATAACATCATTGGAGTTTAAAAAAAATCTTATTTTCTATTTCTAGTTGCACGCACTTCGCCGTTTGATGCAGGGCAGTCCTGACCACCCAAAAGCTCCCCTTGGTAACAATTATCGCCCACCACAACCGCTGTTGCATCGACCTATTCGCACAAACATTGACTTTAAATCGACAAAATCAGCAAATGGTAAATCTGCCTGTCCCACCATGTACCGCGACGTCTATTACAAAGGTAAGAAGGAAAAATATTAAAAAATGAAAGAAGTAAATAAAAATTGTTTCGTTCAAACATCCGTTACTTACCTGGTATTTTATCAAAATTTTATATTTATTGTTAATGATTTGAGAAAACAAAATCAAAATCACTACTTAAATATATTAACTAATTGCAGTTTTATCTGAATTTCTTTTTTTCTATCGCAGCGACCAGTTGGAAACAAAACTAAAAGTCAATGCCAGTATGGCATGCAACAGGAGCTTCCACTTAACTATACACAATTTTTTCAATAAAACGAGAAAAAGAAAGGTTATATTATATAACAGAGACTTTAGAAAAGTACTATAGACAGATTATATAAAAATTAAAAGTTATAGCGGAATAGCAAATATAAAATAGAAAAAATAAATATATATTAATATATATAGGTAACAATAAAGTGAAAACAAAATAATCAGTCTTAAAAAAACTAGCTTAAATACATTTTTTTTTATAAAGCCAATGTAACTCGTACAGCTACTTAGTTGGTAAAAGGGCGGATGCTTTTTGCATAGCTTCGTAAATATAACGTATGCATTATTGATAGGATAACATATGTAAGCAGTTGTAATCATAAATTACACATATTGAATATCATTAAAACAAAGTACATACCAGTTCATACAGATTAAAGTAGTACATATGTATATGTATATGTATATGTACATACATATATCCGACTTTATAATGCACTTGTGACAATTTTACTCACACATAAACAATATTTTTTATTCTATATATATAGAAAGCAGACAGACAGAAAATCACCTGTATCATCTGTTTTCAAATCATAGTTTTAGTTGTTTATTAATATGAGTAAAATGTGATTTTCCAACACATTGTGTTTAAGTTTGTCTTCAAATTTTTACATTTAATAATGTCCTTACAATTGTATTCCTTGTATTTTTCATAAAGCACCTGCATTTATTTCCCACCTTTAATAGCAAATATATTACACCTTCTGCATTAGAATACCCCTAAGGTAATTTTAAATAAAGTTCAGGTGATACCTCATTAGTTGCTTTTAGTTCAACTTCTATATTTTTTTAAGTCTCATAGTTGATAATATTTGGTGGAAATACTTTCTTACATTGCTAAATTCTTTTAATATAAATTAAGTTATTGCAAGGCTTTTAAATACATCGTTTTCTTTATTTTGTTCCAAAAACCTTTCCCTACTTTTAATAAATGACAAGGTTCTAATTTGGTACTATTGGTTCAGAGTCCGATGTTTTATTTGCTTATTATTATTTCATTTAAGGTTAATGAACAACTATAGATTATTTTTTAAGTGTTTCCTTATTATCTAAACAATTTCAATTTTAAATCGTTCTGAATTATTTGTAATGTTTGGTTAAATGTAGTTAACTTGTGCATTTAGATTAGATCTTGAAAATCTACAACTGGTGTTTGTTTGTTTTATTATTTCTAGCAAACAATTATTATTTACATTATTTGTAGTATTTGTATAATACATTTTGTTATTGTATGAATAAGATTTATATTAAATCTATTCTTTCAATAATTTCTTTTTAGGGTACGGCATTACATCATGTATAGGTGTTTCGCTTATTAATAATTATTTTATTATTATTTGATTTAAGCCATGTTGAGGCTTTAAGGTTGAAGAGCTTTTCAAAATTTATATAAACAAGTTTATTATGCTTCAATAATTTTGGATAGAAGATTTCCAAGATAGCGGTATTCCCATTTCTACATTCTCAATAATAATAATAATAATAATAATACAAATCAGCAATTCTATTGATTTAAATTTTTCATTTTACTGTCTATCTATGTTTATTAGTTCTATGCCATAGCTGACGGTTTCAATTACATGACTCAATTTACTTTAAGTAGTGTTTCGGACTATCAAATTTAACATGTATTCTTATTATCACTATTGTCTAAGGTTCCAAAACAAATACTTAAACAATATTTAGCGCCATTTTTGTTTCTTCTAATTATTCTTATACTGTTTATTTCCCTCTTAAATAGCTTGTCTCTACTCTTTCAAAAAAAATATTTCCTTGTGATATAAGTTTATCAGAATATCTATCCATCTATCTATATCTGCTTTAATTTCAATGTGTTAACTCATTGTATTAAAAAAGATTACAGGGACTCTTGTCGCTTCCAACCAATCTTTGCCTTCAGTTTCGACTGCTGTTGCGAAATTTGAGTAAACGTCAATACATGAAAGGAATTATTTATTGTCAATTATACAAAAATCTAGTACATACTTATCTCTTATGTTACAAATTTCGAGAGTGAGTTGAAATGCTAACTTTATATACTTATTTTCGGTTTTTGCTATATTACAAATACTACAAGATTTAATTATATTCTGTATTTAGTTTAAAAAGTATTTATCTTTAAATCAACTTATAGTTTAAACAATACTAGAATGTAATAATACATTATGTTTTTTCATACAAACTTTTTGAAATTCAGCAAATGTATTGAGGGTTGGTAAAGGAGTTCAAAGTTTTGGTTATGAAATTAGGGATTATAATTTTTTTGTAAACTCTTTGAAGCATTGGAAAATCTTTTTGGTTATGAAAATATAAAACAGTGTGCGGATAGTTGCTGCAGTGAATTGAGAGATTTTTCCCAAGAAGTTTTAATTAATTTTAATTCTAATTTTTTTTGCCTGGTGACTACTATATTTTATAATCAAATCCATTAAGTTTAATTTTCCATCTCTGAAGTTTTATGTTAGGTTCATGAGATCTCTTAAGATTTTGAACTTCCTCCCAAACGAGTATAGTCTTAAATTTTTAGTCATTGGTTGAGTTCATGTTTTACTAATGCGGCTATCTATGATCTAATTCAACATTGTTTGCTTCCGTAGGTAAATTAAATGGTTTTCTAAAAACTAGGCAAGATAAGATTGACACCTGATAAAGATTTGAATCCTTTTTGATTTTTGGATATTGAGAAATTTTTTACAGCTTGGATTCTATTTCGATTGGGATTGATTCCTTCAATACATGTGCAACGAAATTGGCTCCTTTTTTTAGAAAATCACATTTATCCATTTGTTATTAAAAATTTCCTTTTTTTAATTTTGAAAAACTTTCTTAAGTGACGATAAATTTTCTTCCAATAAAGCAGAGTATACAAATATATTTTCCAATATAATGCAGTTTTGCAATAGATTTTTGTTCCATGTGTATTTAATGAAAATCCGTACCTAAATCATTCGTAGCAAAAAATTGACAACTACCAAGCGTATCAAGGATATAATCTATGATGATTTCATTCAGTTTTTTTTAATCGATGACCAAATTAAAATATTGTTGTTTATTGGCTTTAGATTTTGTCGGAGTTAATCTGATTTGAGAACAATAATAATCCGTTTTTCTAACATCTTCCCAATTTGTTTATTTACTTCTTTATCGAAAGATTGGGTAGGATATTTAAAAGGTCGTTTACGTATAGGGGGTTCATGTGTAGTTGAAATAAAGTGTGTAGTAGTACTTGTAAAGGTGAAATTATTAGCTTTTTTGTACTGAATATCTCTAGACTCATGAATAGCCTTACTGGGTTTTTCATTTCCTTCATCATCATCTAAATGAATTTGACTCTTGAAATTCATAATTAATTGCAAAATTAAACTTGATATCTGTTTCAGGTGGTGGGTTGATACAGTCAATGTATCAAAGTTAATCGTCATCTTTTATTATGTTTTTGCACTCGATGTCAAATGTAAAATAACTTCTTTGATATAATTAGCTTTGGCTTGAGCATCCAATTTAAGGTCTTTTTATGCGTAAGACATCATAATCTCTTGAAAAGTTGTGAATATAAAGTTTATGGTAAGAAACAATTTTCCAAGGTGATGATATGTCCATTAATGGACTCCATATAATAATTTTCATTATTAGTTTTAGATCTATCCTAGATCTATCGCTACATTTTGATTCATACAGTTCTTCTCTCTGGAAAGTTTCTTTAGCTTTCGAATAGTGGTTATATCAAATAAAGCTACGGTCAGGGGAACTTTTTAGCAAGTATATCATTAATTGTGTAATTCATTGTATTTATGTATTTAAGAGTATTTGTATGGTAGTTTTCTAATGATAGCTTCTTAATAATATTGCATGAATTATTTTCGAAATCTTTTATAAGCTTATGAAGAACTCCCGCGTAGTTAGTATTGTAAAGGCGCCTTAACATTTCTTCATAAGGTGTTTGTGTGTTTAATTTCGTAATAAGAGCGGAATATAGATCCAACCAGTTATTGGTCATAGATAGTTGGAAAATCCGTTGAGCTTCTCCGCCTATTGGCATTTTTATTGGTTCAAATAGAATACTATGCACTCGGGCGTCCTTACTAAGATACAATTATAGTATTTCATCAATGTTCCCGATAATCGATCCTTATCATCTCATCTTTGACCCTCTGAAAGAAGGCGCTTGTCTTATAGAAGACAGCGTTTGACTTGGGTGTTGGTTCGAAATTTCCCGACATGGTGAATTTATAACACTGTAATTTATTTAGTTCGTATTTTTAAATATTTTTTTTTATGAAAGACAAAATTTTTTCGAATTTCCGTTAATAATATTAAATATATTTCTCCTTTTCTTTTTATTATTTAAGATTATTTTACACGCACACTACATTGTTCATAGTTAACAACTAAACAATATGTTGCTTAATTTTAAAACAAAGATTCCGACATTTAAAAATGTATTACGACTTTATTTGATTGGTTAACAGTAAAATGTGATCTTCCACATTATGTTTAAATATATATATATATATATATATATATATATATATATATATATATATATATATATATTTATATATATATATATATATCAATGTAGGAGTGACAGAGTTTTATTGTCTAAAGTGCATAATAAAGTCAGATAAATATATAATTTAAAAATACATCTAAAGTATTTAGTAACATTTACAAATTATTATAAAAACAGAAAGGTAATATATGCATTTGTATATGTAGATATCATATAATGAATATTACGTATAATCGCAATATGCAAAGCCCACCCGTGCTATATAGTTTATACTTATACACTTAAATATACATATATATTACAGGAAACACACTTATTATATACGTACTTCAAGCTATTTGTATAATTTATATCCGTTACGTACACATACACTTATAACAGCAGCTACAATACATAGCAAAGTGTGTTTATACTACCTTACACTAGTCTAAGAATCATTGCAATGAATATTGGTAGAATTAATAACATATTGTATATTTCAATAAACTTTGAAAATTATATTTAAAAAAAAATTCGCCCATTCAAGCCTTTTTTTATATAACGGTATATATTTTTAGATTTCATTTATACATATATAGCATGTGGATTTTCAGAAAATGTCTGAAGAATTTTTATTGGACCCTTAGTATCGGTGCAGTATTTTAAAGTTTGTAATAAACAGACTCTATGTTATTTAATCTGTCCTCCATTTATGTAATACTCTTTTACATATATTAATTTTTGTAAATTTCGCAACCTCGATAATTTCGTATTTAAAATGCTTTTGACCACAACAAATCCTCTTCTTCACTTCAACATTGCGCTGGTACTGTCATTGTTAGCGTTATGTCCTGCACACGCAGTACATTGTGACACTCGCTTTTCAAGCATAAAATGCATTATTAAACCACAATATCTGTTGTGGTTATTTAAAATCACGTTAAATAAAATAAAAATCTGAAATATAATCGTTTATTTTATGGGATGTTATTTCATAAAAGCGATGAGGCCACGGTTTATGCCATGAGAAAACACTATTACTCAACTTCAGCCATTATTCAAAATAAGTTGATAAAAAGAACAGGTATGTTTGTAAAATGAAATAGTAAATTGTAAAATTGTTTTATTTATTTTCAATCACTATGATTTTGTGGGTATGATGTAGCCGACGTTATTAGCCCAAATTTTTAAATTTTAGATTATTATAAACGTAAATCAGCCACTAAAATCGACCCATATCGTTGTATTCAGTAACTATTTTATAACTATATATTTAACTTAAACATTGATAAATAATAAAACTAACATACAAGATAACTCTATTTTGATGCAATCAGAATACATCCCCTTACAGCTGGTCTCATGATCTACAACACATTGTATTGTGTCACAGTCACAAAACGTTGGAATACTAAAATTCTGCGAATTTAAAATGCTTAACAAAGGGTTAGAGCACGAAGTTAACACAAATATAATATAATTAACTTTGATTATTATAGAAGTTTAACAAAAATTTACAAACAAACATTACAAACTTTTTTACTGCTTGGTTACACAAATATCCCCCTTGCCAGAAAAAGTCTGCGTACATCCTTGATGCAAAACATTGACATCATTGACATTGTGACATCATTTCTTTATATTGCTACATTGAATCAAAATTACAGTTGACTGAAAGCCTCAAACGATTGTAGAACCACTACTTTATTTATATTACGTGTATTTAATATATTATAGGTATCCCAAACGCATATAACATTGCAACTAAGCAGTACATAATTTAATATCGAATATAAAACACTTATATTTCTAAAGCTCTAATTGCTTAAACAAAAGTTCCCAACCACGAACGAGTAAACTACTATGTTAGCTATGAACTGGTCATTACACTCTGGGGGCCGAGGCTCAACTATGTACGTACATGAAAGTGTTTACAGCTTATGTAAATAGCCAGCATAATGGTGTACTATTTGGCCTACAACAAATAAAAGTGCATTTAAATACTTAACTTAATGTATATTAATGCAACATTGTCGCCAATAATTGCCAGGAAACAGGAAAGAGTACGTGTATATATAATTAATTATTAATAATTATAATTAAACGTTGATTAAGTAATATTTGAAATTTGGTACAATTGATTATTTTCATTAGTTAGAGACAGTAAATATAAAAAATTGCTTTATCAAAACATACAGCAAAATATGCTTATATATTACTTGTGCAAGCATTCTCTCTGAAGGAAATAGTGTATAGTGTAATCACTGCACTATTTTGATAAGATTATTACTCATAAATCTTATCAAAATAGTGCAGTGATTACACTATATATTATCATTAACATTTTTAAAATTGCATCTCTTGAGCTCCAAAATTGTTGAAATGAGTTTGGTTTCAAACGCAACAACGACAAGGAAAATAAATAAATCGCAATGATATGTAAGTTGTGTTCCTAAGGTAAGTACGCTGTGCATAAAGAAATATGACAAGTACTCATATCAGAATAACAAGGTTAATATATGAAGCCTAATTACACGATACTATCTATAATTATGAATTTTAAGTTTAAAATTTAAATTGCCAAATTATTTTCTTATTGGAAATATTTAGTCAGATTCAAGTGATTTTTTTAAGCAGTTTTATAGGTTGACGATTGCTAAGAAAATTTGTCCGACCAATCTTAACTAAGATAGATTGATTCTCCAATTAAAGCTTCTCTACTCTTTTAAGTTTCCAGTAATTCATTAGAGTCTTATACCTTATTTTATTTGTGTGAACATAAATAATAAAATGCGAACTGCTACTATATTGTGTTTATATATATTTATTTGAAAATAAATAAAAAATATTTATTTATATATGACAATCAAAATAAAATGACCTTCGAAAATGAAAATAATGGGGAAAGTGGACAACTGTACAATAATTTGTATATCTGAAAGAATTATAGGTAACGCACATACTAAAGTTATGTACTACTCAAGTTGGTGCAGCTGTATTCGGTGGTTATCCGTTTGAAGTGTCATTTTGTAAGTACACACGAGTACCGATAATTTTAAAAAAGCAATTATACTCAACGATTCATTATTCTAATATATCTAACACCCTTAAGTTGTAAGGTATATGTAGTAATTCGGGTAAAGGTCACATAATGCCTATTTTAATTTATCAATCACTCGAATTATCAATTTTCAATTATCTCAAGGACGCAAACACAGTGCCAATTTAATATGTATTCCACTGCATAATTATTAATAAATATATGTTTTTTATTTTATTATATATATTAAATAATTAATTAATAATTAATTATGTTCTTACACACTATATATAATTCAATATTTGAATTATTCACTTACCTGATTAAATTTAATATATTTTTTATGCAACACCCAGATAAAGCTGGAAGTGCAGGTGATGATGCAATCTCTTTTAAGAAAAAAACATCACATTGATGAACCATCTAATTTAAATATTGCCATGTGCACGTTCTCGTATGTGACCGTAGTTTTTGTGTATGCGTGTGTATTCCCGCACAATGAGCAAACAGATGTACTCAGCTAACATTAGCGTGTGCTGGCGAGAGTGTGCATCTTTGGGTGTGTGAGTATGTGATGTTTGGGTTGAGTAGGTGCGATAAAGGCTATCTAGTTTGTATGTCCTTTAGTCAGTGCGATGCTCTTGCTATTGTTTGTCACTGGCTCACGTTGCGCGCTTGCATGGATGTATTTAATTAATCTCGCTACCGTCAGTTGCACACAATTGCAATTAACTTGCAACACTCGCATAATTACTAGCGACCTCATGTTATGCTACTTATCAACATCAACATTGAACAGTGCCAGCAGAAGCAGCAACGGCAGTGTAAACAAAAACAACAAAAGCAACAACAGTAAGCAACATGCGAAAAGTTTCCCACTGACAGCATGTAGAATGAGACATGATTTGCATGTTTGTATATGTGTAGCGGTATGCGAGGGTGTGAGCTGTGGCTGGCTCGTTGGTCATTCGGTTGCTACTCAGTTGGTGTTGGCGGTTGTTAGTCGTTGTCGAAATCGTTGTTGCTGTTGTTGATTTAGTTGCTGTTGCTGTGTTTTTGTAGTTATTGTTGTTCTTGTTAGTCTGTTGTTGTTGCTGTGCTGTTGTTGTTGCTGTTGCTCACATTGGTCACCGACTAATTGCAAATGCTGTTGCGACTAAAAATAGCCTGAACGTGGCATGCTACTTTTGTCCTAGTTGTATCTCAAATGTTGTATTGATGAATTATTCATTGAAAGTAGATATAAATTAGTTCTGGGGTACGAATTGTTTAATTATAGTTTAAAAAAATATATCGTATTTTGTGTTCTTAAAAACCAATACAGGGTACTAAATCGTTCATCATGATAAAAAGCCGTTTGCATTAATTTCTGTGCATGGCAAAGCTTCTTCTTGCGGTTTAGTCCACTTGCCACTGTCTCTACCGCAAACTGCAGTAGCAGGCTTGTGATTGCCGCTAGTTCAGCAAATTAACATTTGGTAACGCGTTTTGAATGCGCTGTGTTTTCATTTCTCACTTACCCAACATTACGTTTACGGTGTCAATCCAGTGTATGTCTGAAATGCAGATGTCACGGCCAGGAGTATTAACTGAGATAGGATGAAAAGCTATTTGCTGGTGTCGTGCATTTGCGCTTGATTTGAAAAGTGAATATTTATTTTATGAAGCTTACCTAAGAGCAAAACAATCTACGTATTATCGTTTTTGTAGAGAGAGAGAGAGAGAGAGAGAGAGAGAGAGCGAGAAAAAGAGAGAGATAAAGAGAGAGAGAGAGAGACCCAGAGAGAGAGAGAGAAAAGAAAGAGAGAGAGAAAGAGAGAGAGAGAGAGAGAGAGATAATTAATTCTATTTCATTCTCTTACTTTTGCGACTTCTTTTTTTCGACCATAATCTCGATTTGACTATAGTCAATGGGGATTTAATTCGACTGTTCTCGTAACGAAGTAAGATTTGCTGCTGCCCATTGTCAATCCTCAAAGGCGTGGGTATTTACGCACAGGATGCCGTCTTAAGCCTTCTTTTTGGGTTTTCCCATCAGAGAATTGACCTATGTTTGAACAGGTTTCGGAGATTTCCTTAAGTCTGACAAAATGCTGCTTATCGATTTTAATGTACCGTTAATAAAATAAACAATTTTATGTAATATTAAATATTATTAAATACTATAAAATATTAATAATATTTTGCAACTCTCAACTTTTTAAAATTATAATCTATTAACTACAATGCTAATTACTTAACAACATTTAATTGCTTTTTAAAATTTAATATTATTAAATATAAATTATAATACAAATTAAATAGCTAAATTCCTATTTTAGGCATTGGACATTGAATGATTTAATTATATTGCATTCATTTTTACATTACATTTTTAATAACAAGTGCAAATTGACAAAAAAAAAATAAAAATGATTGATTAAGTTGACAGATGTGTGTGACAAGAGTAAGTAAAGTTGGAAAAGAATTGGTGAAAAACATAGGTCAAAAACTTGATAGTTATTTGGTTTAACGGCGAGGTCATTAAAATCCGGATGTTAACGACACAAAAGAGGAAATTAAACAAGAAAAAATACTCTATATAGATATGTTCGACTAACAGGAACATATCATATTGGTTCTGGATTATTTTGGAATAAATGAAGAAGAATCAAACATACATACATAAAAGATGTAGAACATAACCTTAAACAAGTATTGTTACTTAAATAATACCCCTATTTAATTTTTTTGTTTATAACTACATGACTACATGTACACAGCAAAGAGCCAGTTTTCAAATTTGGCTCGATTTTTAGTTACGGCTTTACATAAATTTCCAATTGCCACAGGGGAAATAATATCTCCAGCCTACATAACTGACCAAACTCACATTCCACCTAGTCATGTATCATCAAAATATGCAAATCTCAACCAGACGTAAACTCATTCTCCGTCCGCCCTGCTTATATGAACGGCTCAACTTGGTGGTTCATACCATAAAATTAGTAGCAGTAAATAACGCTGCCAGTTCTTGTGGGTGTAATACAAACAAAACATTGAGAATGCCGGCAGTATGCCGTACGAGTGCAGAAGCGAAATTGACGGTCGCCGTTGGCTGCTGGAATTTATACTTATATACTGGCCCCAGATCCCACAACGGTGTAAGCTTTGAATGCACGCGTCCGTCTCCACGAACGGACGCCAGAGGCAGCAGCACCAACAGCAGTAGCAGCAACAATAACGGCAGCAACAGTAACAACTTACTAGTAGCAACATCGTAAAGTAGTTCGCTGTGGTGCATGTGGCAAAACGATTTATACGTACTGAGATAGAAATCGATTGAACTTTAGTTGCTGCAACTTGCTCGAAAGAGTCGGACCGCGGGAGGCAGCAACGGTTTGGATTTGTAATAAAACCTACTCTTATGATACCTTAATATTTCGACTCATGAATTTGCCCAAAGAGCAATTACCACGAACTACAGTAAATACAGTACACGGGAAATGTAAGATTTGCCATTATTTTTTTTGTTATTATTGGGAGGTTGGAAAAGATTGGTTTGATGGAAATAATGGTAAAGGGAGCATTCATTTCAACTTATTAAAAAAATAAAAGTCTTATTTTACTTCTAATAGGTAATTAGTATAATTTATATAAAATTAATAAAACAATTTTATTAATGATACCTATCAATAGGTGGAAAGTTTTTATGATATCTTTAATGCTATTTATATAGATTTATATAAATAATATTACATATAATTTTTCGATTAGCAAAGTCGATCTAAGAAAAAATTATTAACATTTAAGAGAAATTTTTTGTTTGTTTTTAAGAGAAATACTATCAATATAATCTGATAATATAAATAAATAAATAATATAATAATAGAAATATTCGACTTAAGCCTTGTTTTGCGTAGATAAAGATGACGTTGACCTTTTTGGGGAGAATTACATTTCTCGAGGCATACGGCAGCTTGATACGTTTTCTTAGCATCATCCAGGTTGAATTAGCGCCAATTTTGACATACACAGTAGGCAAGCAGGTTAAAGAAAGGAAATCTCCAGAACGGTCTGTAGTGGACAAAGAAATTGGTGGGTCATTATATATATTATATATATATTATATACATATATCTGGAGATTTCCTGAAATATGAAAATATGGTTCAAGCAAAATTCTTGGTTGAAATGGAAATAAACTGTACTGGATAAGTAACAAAATAAACAGTAATGTGTATAAGAATTGTAATATTGAAATGCCTGCCCTGGAGCTGAGCAAATGAAGTTCCTGACATTTAAATCTCTACATTTCCACACGCTATTGAAATAATGAGGCTTTGCTAAAAGGTCGTAATAAAGTTGAGTTTAAGATTGCTTACAATTCGCTTGGAACTTGCAGATTTCCTGATGGGGTTTGTACTTTTTGGGGTTGTTTTTTAAATTCCTTATTTATTTTTCTAGGATTCAGTTTTTAATTTAGTTAAAATTATTTTGTATGATTGTGTGCGTAAGAAAGTGTGGTATATAAACTATATTTGTACGTGTATGTCTACCACAATATTATACAAATTTCTATAAGATCTTGTAATTAGCTTACATAAAATTCCTTTCTTAAATTTATCATTAAAATTATAATTGTCAGTAATAAAAATTCCACTGCATTTGACTGTATTTAATTGACATATGAGTGCACGTCAAAGCAATGTATTGAATCGAGGAAAATATTATTTATATAAGGGCATGCGTTTTTAAGTTGTATAAGAGCTAAATATTTTATTTTGCGTCTCATGTTATATTAAAATAATTCTATATGGTAGACAATTAAGTGTCTGGTTGTGCAGCACTTTATGTTATAACAATAATCAGATATTTTGTGACGACCAAGGCAACTTCGGTTATCGTTTAACGTAGTTGTTAATATAACATTCAAAAAAAAAAAAAAAAGAAGCAAGTACAATGCCACCAACACAAATTGATTTATTTTAGCCTTATTCCAAATATCGAGGCAACATGTTAAAGGAACTGTGAAAATATATGAAAGGTGTTTTGTTTAAATATTATATAAGCTTTATTTAATTTATATTTTATATATATATTTATTTATTCAAATTCAAAACTTATGACTTTTGTTAAGACCTATACAAAATATAAATTATGCATTTTGCAAGACTTTTACTTTGGGCATATCCGCATACGGCTGCTACACACACAATAACATGTACGCACAGCATAAAAAAAATGTATAAAATTCGAGACCTAATCACCACACATATCGACTATTTGGGGAATTGAGAACTGTACACGACCTGAGTGATAACGGCAGGGACGTTTTGCGGAGACCTTTTATATAAACTTATTGAATGATTGACACGCACACAAAGTGGAAGAAAGACGTAACAGGAGTTTGTGGATGGAGATATTGCTGAGCTGACTGTTTTGATTCATGAGTGTCATGCCACGACGGCACCAATAACGACACCAACGATTGCTACAATCGTACCCTATATACATTTTAAATGGGTATCAAGGCTAAAATTATAGTGTAACACAATTTCATAAAGCGGTCAAAAAGGACGCAATTTTTTGGAATCGTTTTGCATTTGTTTTATTTGACTATGGTTCCACTTCATTCAAAAATATTTTACCTCTGATTATCAAAGTATCAAATTGTTTGGTTAAACTTATTATAAAATGTTTGTATGCCATTTGACAATATGCCCTAAAAGGTAATTTGTATGTGTAGGAGCTTTTTATATAATTAAGGAATCTCTTTAAACAACGTTAAAAATCACAACAAGGTGTGACATGCAACTAAAACATTTTCCCCAGAGAAAATCTCCATTTAAGCGCTCAAATTGCTGTCACAATGCCTTTTGCAAAGGAAACAATAGAATTTAGCATTGAAAAACGTGAACTTTTTCTTCTTATAAAGTGTTCTGGCGTCGTCAGGAGGTGAATTTAAATTTGCCCTAATTATACGCACTAAACAAACGATGCTTAATGATACTAAAGATTTCTTATATCAAATAATTTATCAATGTGACTAAGCTTGATATAGCCTGCAAATAGCATTCTTATTTAACTTTAATTTTTAACAAATGCTTAAAAATTGTAAACGGTGGTTTACTTCAGTGATATATACATATATAAATATTGACTCTTAATGAAAGCTTTATTAGGGGCCGGATTAGAAAGACAAAACGACATTTGGGAATCGAAAAAGTTTTAAGCAAAATTAATATGTAAACGATTGTTTGAATGTTAGAAGACAGCATCTGATTGGAACATTGGGACTGTTAAAACCTAAACGAAAATAAAAATTTAGATAATTTTAAAAAAATACTGAAATTTTTGCACGTGTGTACAAGAAACGAGAATACATCAGATCCAAGCTGCTCTATAGTAAAATACGCATTTTAACTTTTTCCTTTCTTTCCTCAGACAATTATTAAAACAGAAGAATGAAGGATAGGTTTCACTGGTTCCGTACTGATGCATCCACATTAAGCACCGTCTGGCAAAGCATATTATTGACAATTGAAACGCGATTTGTGCGCTCGTGCGTGCTTAACCAGGACAAAGGCGCATCTGAGAGGGGATCATATAAGGGTGAAGACTAGGTAAAATGAAAGGTGACAAAGTTGGTCTCGCTTTGAATAGTAAGAAATGTCACAATGAGGAACTTATTTAGTTTAAAAATATATATGTCAATATAAAGAGAAATATATTCCGATTAAAAATACTTACTTTTAATATTTTAATTTGTTTAAAGAGTATCAAATATTATATATATATAAATATATGTATGTATACTTAAGTTTCATAACAATTTCTTGGATTCTCCAAAATACAAAACCATCAATATCAGTTATTATTTATATTATATTTTTTAATTTGATAATTGGGCTTCTATACATGAAAGAACGATACTCGGCCTTAACATCAAATTGTAACCTTAAGGCTATAATCTAATCTTATAGCAAGCAAATATTAAATTTTATTTAAAATTAAATTAAATTTTCAAAATGATTTCAGTTGAAGTACGTGGCACATAATAAATTAAGTTTGTTGAACTTCAATTGATAAATATAAAAACTCCTTTAGCAAATACCTACATTTTCTTTGAAATATATGTATAATTATTTTTGAATTTAAGCCTAACAAATCTGTGTTGTTACTTAAAGATTTCTTGTACCAATTGTTTTGTGTTGACTTCCTTCAAAAAATATAAGATCTATAAATTTTAGATAATTGATATTAAACGATAATTGGATTGTGGTTGTAGTTTGCCAAAGTAAGTAGATTTAAGAGCAGGATCGATCGCTTAAACTATTCAATATTGGTCGCAGTGGAAAAACTTCAACAATTGAAAATGTATTTGCTGAGAAAATGTATTTCCTTTATTTATATTGAGGTTAAACGAGCAAAGACAATATAGTTATATATTAAGAAAGGGAAACTTAAAAAGTTTCATTGTCAAGGCATATTTCTTGGACTTACCTCGCTTTAACTAAGGCACTGTGTACGCATATTCATTCATGTGTGGACTGTATTGAATTTTTTTAGTGCTCGCTCTCTAAATTTACGTTTATTATTTTTGGATAGACGATTTTTGGTTAGCGTACCATTTTCCGGCGATTGACTGATCGATTCTGTGATTTCCCTTGGTTCTCCCTTCAAGTTTTTATTGTAATTCAAGTCAACACATAATTGTTTGCGTGCTTGCTTGGATGAGTTGTGAATTATTGTTTGCGTTCATCGCTTAAGTGGAATCAGACATAAATATTATATTTATTTCAATTTAAATTCAATTCTTTTAACCTTACCTACGATTATTGTTCACTTGCATGCACACGTAGCGATAAAAAAGTTTAATTTCCTTAAAAAAATTGTATTTTACATTTATTTTACCGTAATGGTATACCGTCCATTCAAGGCATTATTTTCCTTACGCGAACATCAGTTAAAGTTTTCCATTACCAACTGCACACTTTGGTGGGACCTTGTGTTAGGACTGTAGGAGGGACTCTTGCAATTTTTGAATAAGAATGAATCAATACTCTGAGTGCAAAGTCCGATGCCAAACCCATTGTCCGAAAAATTTTACAACTGCCACAGGGATTTTTATCATTGCACGTTGTTGAGCTGTACTTATTTAGCCTGAAGTTTGTAGGATAGGAGCTGTTGCTGGTCTCTCATTCCCCTGAATAAAGTCCTGAGACTAAACAGGCGCCAACATTATCGTCGGCAGCATTATTCATTATCGTTGCCTCCACCAACAGTGTATACCCATACTAAAAGTTGGTGGCATTGCAACAGATACTTCTGCCGTGTCCGAAAATTGCAGATGCTGCTGCTGCTCCAAGTTTTGCATTGCCACTTCCTGGCTGCCCAAAGAAGTCAATGAAGTTACATGATGGCCCCCTCAGCCCATCCCTAGCCTCACCAATTCACTTTGTCCGCAACATAGCACTCGCCTTTGAGCCAAATAAAAGTCAAACTGTGGACAAAGTTTTGCTCTGTAATATAAAAACGAAACAGGAAACAGGAAAGCAATGCCAACGACGCCGATGTCGAGGTCGACAACTCAGTCGGCTGCCGGCACAAAACTTCCGTTTAAGCTTGTGCAGCAGAAATTGCTACCGCCTGTTGTTATATCCTGCCAGCAGAGGAACACCGAAGCTGGTCATCAGGTTTATATCAGAGCAACCCCTTCAAACTGAGAAAATAGGAAAAAATAATTCTATTGACGCAATTCGGTACTGGAATACTCTTATTCAAGAATATATACACACCTGTACGTAGTTGCATATATAAGCTAGCACAGTCACTGGGTACAAGAAGAGCGCTTTAGTTCTTTCTAACAATGATCAAATTAATATAATGAATATAGAGTATTAATATATGTGCAAGGGATAACTCTAGCCAGGAACTTTGAAATATGTTTTCTTTTTTCCTTGGGAAGGAAAGAAATTTTAAAACAAAAATCAAAACTTCAAAAAGTAATTATCAAATTTACTTTCCTTAAGTATACGGCATAAAAATTAACAGATTAGAAATTTAAGCTTTGGAAAAAATAAACTTTAAGAATAAATATAGTGTTTGGACATATCGGTTTATTTGGTAATAGCTTTATAATGTGTTTTTGGAACAAAACATTTTTAATTGAACACTCAAGTATGTCATAGCTTTACAAATATTAATAAATCACAATGTATGAATACTCAAAATGTATAACAATATAACAATTGGGTAAAGTTTTCATATTTACAGACAGCTAAGAACTTTTGGTTATTTAAGGAGTAAGTGAGTTCAACATTTTTGGGAAATTAAAATGCTTGTAAAACAAGTAAATCAATCTCTCATTGGTCATTATAGCTTGTATTACGTATTTGCAATATTTGAAGTCTTCTATCCAGTCGAAAGATAAAGTGTCGGAGAATGTTCATTGCCCAGTAGTCATCTTACAGTTTCTATTACCATATTTTCTGACATTTGTCTTTGTCCAGGTCTTGCGACTCAAACAGATAGTTACTTTAAGTTGGCTTTAGATATCCTGGGCGCGTACAGTTTGAGCTTTGCATATATTTGGCATTTATTCAAAGACATCTTCAACATCGTCGTCATACGACAAACAAGAAACTAAATGGAGCGCGGCTTGCAGCGTAAATAGAAGGTGAAGGCAGCTGCTCGACTCAACGACAAAGTTCAAACTTTTGTGTTTCTTGTGGTTTTTCTGTGACATTTTCGTAGATTTTACTTTGGTCCTTTTGAACCGGTCGAGTAAAGTAAAGCTGCTTTTGGGCTGTCCCTATCGTAAGTTTCTTTCGCAAGATTCAGCTGGTTCAGGTTCTAACATTATGATACTCTGTTCCAACTGTCGATTTCTCTTATGTCTTTTTTGCCTCTTGTACATCGTGCAAACGAAAAAGGAGAGTAGTAAGCTTCTGCAAAAACATGCAATCCATAGAAGGTAGTGTTTGCGTGCACAAAACTAGTCTAATTCATCTGTCGGGCGATTATAAGAACTATCAAAGCTATATACTCAAAAATGGTGTATACCTATATAACGGCTAATAAAAATATTTCCCACTATTAACAAATAATATATTTTAAAATATGTATGCGATGTATGGATAATACATGGATAATGTATTTCAATTTGAAATATTTTATAACAAAGCGATAAATATAAATTTACTTCATCTGCTTTGCTTTTGACGCTTATATATACTTTATCTATAAATCAATGTTAAATCGACTTCAAGAACGTGTCATGATAGCTACATCTCAACTAATCGTCAAGAATCTTAAGCTTACTTTCCTCTATTAAATTGAGAGGGCGACTGGCAATCAATCAGCTAATTTGGCTTTTTGCGATTTTTTTACCCAAATCTTTTTTAAAAAAAGGGAGAAGTTTATACTGAATTTGTGAACACAAGAACTAAAACATATTCAACTTTATAAGTTTTATACATTTGTGAACGGTATTACTGGACGTTTGGATTAAGCTTTGTTCCTCCATCGGCTTGTCACATAATTTCAATGTTCTTAGAAGCAAAGGAAAGTAACGCAGCCCAGTTGCTTACTATAGTTTCAACTGCGTTTGTTTAAGTTAAAACGGCACTGCATCCAAGACACAAATGAATAGAATAAGAGTTGTCCAATCGATTTCTGCTCGGCGTGCATCCGGGCTCCCTTGGTACGTCACAAACTGTGCAATAGAAAGGGAGCTTCGGCTTCTTCGCGTCGAGGAGCAGTTAAATCTCCTCAGTACTCGATATGCCGAGAAAATTAAGGCGCACCCTAACTCACTGGCGTCGAGCCTAGCTGAGCCACGAAGATCTCGTAGATTAAAGAGAATACATCCCACCGATCTCCCTACACGTAGGATTAATTAATAGGATTAATAATTATATATTAGATATATAATATATATAATAAGTTAAGTTAATGTATATATTAGGTTTATTAATTATAAGGCTACTTTGTATCCATACTTCCTTTCCCTTTTTTAAGCGCCTGGCTGAGTTCAAAAGACTGAACAGTTTCCGGCGAAATAAATATTTGTTATATATAAAAAAAAAAGCATTGTTAACAGCTCTCGAAGCTATTAAGTTGGCAGCCTTATCATTGGTGAATCACAAACATGGAGAATATTTATTCATGTGTAAAGCATACATGCATATATGCAAACTTGTGTTCATGCTGACTTAATGGGCATAATTTGTTCTGCATTTGATTAAGACATTTTCGCTAAATACTCTAAATTTTCTTTTTTCGCTTTTATAAGATTAGTATAAATATTTTTAAATAAATGTTAGAAAGATGTAAAAAGTAGCACCGACTGATTTCTTAATGTTTATAGTTTGAAAAGTGTCTTGAAAAGGTTAAATTGCTCAGACAGACAAGTAGAATAAATGAAAAGAATTCATTAGTATTTATTTTCACCGTAATAAAATACATTGTAATTATTACTAATATTAAATAACATAAAAGTCAAATTAAATCTTTGGAAAAATATATTTTTGATAATTAAAACAACTTTAAAGCTTGCAAAAATAGCTCAATTAAACAGCTAATAATATTTATCATTTAAATTGACGGGGGTTATAAAGTTTGGATTAAATATGTAAAGTTATTTAAAGGCTATATAGAAATTATTATTTTGTACCTCGCCGGTTATCCGATTCATATCTTTTTTATTAATTAGCCGATTATATAAGGATATTTTTAATATAGACCAAGAGTATATTTATGCACATTATATGGATATATACGGATGAATATAGAGTTTGACGCATGCTGATCGAGACTAAATATTCTTTATAAAGCTAATAATGTTTTTTCTTGTTACAATCTTATGGTGTCTGCAATTTTCTCTCTTTGTAAATGTTTTAGGGTGTAATCCAAGAGACAATGCATCAAATCATAGAGCACCAACACTTTACTTTTTTTTATTTACTTTATTAAATATATAAATAAGGTATCTTCTCTTTACATAATTTATTATTTTTATTTTGCCGATAAGAAAGCTAAGGCACGAGATCTTGGATGTTTCCCCGAGGTCGTATATGAATGTGTATCTTCTAACAAAACTGGTATTTGCAGTTGTAAGAATATATAATGCAAAATCTATAGACAATAAGCATTGACGGTCAAAATCAGGTTTTTCCTTCGCTGTAGCTACATCGTACTGATATTCCTAATGTCATTAAATTAAAAGCCAATGTAGTTGAACAACGTCAATATACTATATTGAGTAAAGTTGATTAAAAGCCAGCAACAGTGCTGGTGTACAGTTTCAATGCTCGAGTTGAGTTTAGTGCATGGAAAATAGCTGATTTTAGCTAGTCAATCAGTAACTTTACTTTCTTTAATTCAGCAGTGTATTTAAAATATTGAGAGCTTTCCATTAAGAATGTCATTAATTTATTTAATTATATCACTAATACTTAAAGTATTTATTAAAAGAGCAACTTCCGAAAGTAATGAAAGCGGTAAGTGTTTGTAGTACAGGTACATTTATATTAACTAAAACATTTATTTATTTTCGATTTTTAGTTATAACGCACTTTGGTAATTGTGATACCAGGGACTACGGTCACGGACGTTGTATGTTTCCAACAGATTGCGAATTTTTTGATGTTGGCCTACTGAGTGTGATGAGTATGCATCAGTGCAATGCTCAGCAACGTCATGAATTGGTAAGACTAATATAATGGCTTGCAAAGCTCTCTGATGAGCTTATACATTGTCAAAATACTGAACGAAGTTAATATAAGTAAAGTCTTTCTGATAACTACAAAAACAGCGAGAACGTTCCATGTGATAGTACATTCGAAAATTCTGATCAAAAAAAAAAAATAAAATAATAATAAAACAGTCTTATTGTTGTTAAATATGAATTTTAATGAGCTCAAAAATGGATAAAACATACATATTATATTATTGCATATAATGTAAATAAATCATAATTATAACAAAATAGAATATGCCCTTAAGTTAATATTATTTAATATTGTTGATATATTGTACAATATTTTTATATCAATTTTTACAGGTTTGTTGTCCCCGTACACGAGATGCACTACCCCTATTAGCAGCACGCATTAACAAAGAAAATGCCGTTATAGCAAACAAGAAAACAGATTCTTCAGTGAGTGCACATGATTCTGTGAGTCAATCAGTGTTTGAGATGGATACGCTTCCGCAGCATCCATTTTGTGGATCGTCATTCTCCTTCAAGGTGTATGGTGGAAGTATTACTGGACTCTTTGAGTTTCCTTGGACGACACTGTTGGAATACACAGAGATTAAAACTGGCAAAATTCAGCACATATGTGGTGCTTCGTTTATTGCTCAGCGTTGGCTTCTAACAGCAGCCCACTGTGTTCATAAAAACTTTGTGGGCATTGGAAGAAAGTTAACTGGTGCTCGACTAGGTGAATGGAATAAAACAAGCAACCCGGATTGCATAGCTCATTGGAATGGAAAAGAAGAATGTGCACCGTTACATATTCAAGTTAGCATTGATCAAGCGATTATTCATCCATTGTTTGATCCAAATGCTTATACCAATGACATTGCTTTATTACGTCTTAAAGAGCACATAGATTGGCGACAGCATAAGCATTTAGAACCAGTGTGTTTGCCGCCAGCTGGTGACATTGATGCCGCCCAACTGGTGGGTAGTGCTGTTGACGTATCCGGGTGGGGTCTTACTGAGCACAACAATATGATAAGCGATGTGAAACGCAAGGCTATGCTACATGTTCAGTCGCAGAAACAGTGTGAGGCTTCCTATGGTTCTCAAGGGTATACCATTTTAAGCAGTCAACTGTGTGCCACTGGCGGTCCCAGCGTTGACTCCTGCTCCGGCGACTCTGGTGGACCACTTACAGCTGAGATGTTTAGTCCCCAGAGAGATCGCTTTGTCTATCTTCTTGGCATAGTTTCGTACGGCAAAAAACACTGCGGTGGCAGAGAATTTCCAGGTGTCTATACAAGAGTCAGTAGCTATATTAACTGGATTAAAGAAACCATCAGTAATAATAAAAGCAGCCTTAATTAATATTAAGATATAACAGCGACAGGCTTACTTGTAGGGCATATTCAACTTATATCTAATGTAAGTCAAATCTAATAATAGACTTTGTTTTAACGTTTCTTGAGAAAAACGCTTGGCTTTTAAGAAAAATTAAATATGCATTGTACATTTTTCCTAAGCACAAACGTAATGGTACCAAACGTTAAGATGTAAGTCTTTTTTAATTATTTATTTGCCAAAATATATATATTACCAGTAGTTTATATTTCTTGTATTTTTAATAAATCATTGAACTGTCAGATTATGATCCTGTTGTTCTTAAGTTTTCTTAAATATCTTAGTTATTAGATATTGTTTCCTATGTTATATGAGAAAATCAATAATTGGAATTATTCCTATAAATCAAATCTCCAAAGATTCTTTTGTTCTTTCCATAGTAATCAATCATTAGGAACCGAGCGTAAATAAAATTAACAAAATGACTTGATACAATAATCATCTCGACAAGAAGAAAGCAATCACAATCTTAATTATTGATTTTAATCAATACAGACAAAACTCACAAAAGTATAACTCTAATAAAACACTTGGTGCAAAATGGCCGTTGTATCTCCCTGTATCTTATATGGAATAGTATTACGCTCACTTCTGGCAAAAGGATGTTGGCAGCACATTGAAGAACACGATTAAATATAATATTATATAGAAAAACTTTTAAAAGAAGGATTCGAAATTACATTTCTAATGATTAAAAACCGTCACACGCTTTTATATATTTAGCAGAGAGTTTACACTGTCATCAAATAAAATCTATAAGCGTAGCGGGCCTTATGATTGGTGAAATTTATCCTTAATTTTGCTGTTTGAATTAAGAAATAATTTAAAAATATATTAAAAAATTGATGCAGGCTAAAAAGTATTAAATAATTAAAATGTAAAAATTCAAAAGCGAAACAGCTTATTTAGCTCGAAGACTCAGACTTTATTGTTGGTTACATGAGGGCCAATCAATATACTCAGCATTAGTCTAAATTGAATTAAAATAATTAAAATAATATAATAAATATAATACAAACAAATGAATCTGTTTAAAACCTACATTTATTTTTACTCTTATTTATAGTTGCTCAAACATTAAATAAAATAAAAACATTTTTGATTAAATGGCTATATTGTACAAATAAATATTAATTATATAATAAGTGCAGTGAGTTTTAATCAGTTGCCAATAAATAATTGTTGTGTTGTGTACAATAACTTAATAATGTAAATTTCTGCGTTTTACGCAAAACTCATTTTATTTATTTCGAACGAAAATCACAGCGCGTCGGCATCGATCACGATGATCGCGCATTTTGCCTGCGGGGCAGGGTCTTTTCACTCGTTGCGATATAAGAAGCTGCCCCGTCAAGGTTTTGCTGTGAGGATTGTAAAATATTAGCCGACGTGCATGTGTTGTTTGACAACACTGTGCAAACAGTAACGCCAAGATGCAGCCCATGGCTAAAAGTAGGCGTTGCATTTGCATTCTTTAAAAAGTTGCTGTGTAGGATGTGTAGAGCGCTGTACGCTGATGAAAACTGACTAACGGATTGTTGTATTGTTTGGACTTGCAGTACTTTGCTGTTACGACTGTGCCCAAATCGGCATACTGTGACCGAAGTCATCGGCGTCTCTGCGGTGGTAGTACGATAAGATAGTGACACTCACGCATTCCATGGCAAATGATACCTATAGATAAGATAACCACGACGTGTTTTGTCTTTTAAGCGTTACGAGAGACATGTGTGGATACCCTTAGTTCACAATAAATCGTGAAATGAGCTTAGAAATATTTTACAATAAAAATTTTATATAATAGTCGGCTGAGCTTTGTACAATATGTGTACCTGTTCTCATAAATTACTATTCGATTTACAACCGAATATATTTGTAGCCTTTCTTATTTTTATGATCGTGGAACTACAGTGGAAAAAATAGTTCTAGGCAATTAAAGGCAATATGATATTTTTCATTAAAATGAAATATTACTCTGATAATTTGTAAATATGTAATATTTATTTTATTTGTTAAACATGTTGAGAATTAAGTTGAACTGGTTGTCTTCAATTATTTTCAGGGTATTTCTTAGTTTTAAATAGTTACGTTTGTCTATAACTGTTACTGTAACGTATTTACTTATGTTTTTCTTGAGGTGGTCTACCATTTCAAATTATTTCGAACTTGTCCTATGACAAAACCTCATGAGAATTTAGCCTCCATTACTTTTGCATTAGATTTCGTCGTCATCGAAATGTTGATAAGTTCAAAGTTTTATCAGTGATGTTTCGGTTGGTAAAAAAATACGAGTGCCTAAGCTTATTCTGCGAAAAATGTCGTATAATAACTATTTATTAAAATTAATAATTACTTTTTTATTTTAATTAACTAGTGCGAAGCTATGCAACTATCTAACAATGTATCAATGAATTTTAAGCTTATAAAAATATCTACTATTTTCAAACTTTGTTAAAACATATTGAAGTCACTTTGTTATATACTTTAAAAAAAACATTTTAGCTTTTATAAAGCTATTAGTTTATTAATTCAGAAGCAGCCACATGTGTTGAACCGCATTGAAAAATATAATATATAAATAAAAGAATTAATATAATTTCGTGATTTCATCTCTTATACTAAGACATATGGTGCAGACAAAGTCAACTACTGTTGTCCATACAGTTCTCGCCCAACCAACAACAAAAATAATTTTTTAGTTGTGTGTTTGCACAAAAGAACATTCGCCTGTGCACGTACGTGCAGCTGTTCACACAAAAAGAGTAACAAAAATAACAAATATTATAAAAGTCCACTACTTAGTTTTCAAAACTGAAATCTTTTAAACCTGAACCAAAGTAGTCGGCTGAATCCAGGCTAATGCAAGACACAACAGGAAAATCGCCTGCGCAAATAAGAGTAAACAGCACTAGGAAATTTTGCTTTGAAAAGTGCCCATGCACAAAAACACTCAAGTACCACAGCGAACGACACGAGTAACACGAAAATATCAGAACTTCAAATTTATTCGGCTTACTGAATAACCAAGATTGCTTCTATCTGCGTCTCAAGCTATTCCAATGTTAAAGCCCTTTATAAGTTTACCATAAACTTGCCATAAACTTCCTATAAACTTCCTATAAATTTTGCTATAAACTTGCCATAAACTTGTTATAAATTTGTCATAAGCTTGCCATTAACTTGCTGTAAATAAAATAATAAATTAATTCTAAAACAATTTTTGTTTTCTTTTTTAATTTGAAGTTCATTGATGTCATGACAAGTAAAATTTGTATATAACAACTTGAATGTGGTAAATATTCATTTAGATGTATAATATAACTGTTTTCGAGTGTAATATTGAAACTTTGTCGGTGTTCCAATTATTGCTCAACTTTAAAAATTAAATAGAAATCCCTGGAGTACTCTGAACCTTCACTAGTCTTTAATGTTATTGTCAGCATACATTGAAATTATTAGGACGTCGTTGTCACGGAAGAGCAGTACTGATGTGATTGTTTTGAATATGGGTTTAGCACTTCACGTCTAACCCCACTTCCTGATAGTACTTCGGCTCTACTAGACAATTGGCCGTTAACATACATAGTTTGTATGTTCATAATTATTTTGCATACTTTTGGTCGGTTGTTGTTATGTTCCGTTCGCTTAATGTCAACTTTAAATGATTCTTAAAAGTATGAAGCGGAATTTTAAAAACAGTGCATATACAATTTTTAAAAATAAATATATATATATAATATTTAATAAAATTCACAGTGTTCAGATATAACGTTGTTTAATACTAATAGCAAGTATTAGAGTACATAAATAAGGAATAGTATAATAGTAGGCACAGATATTTTTTTTTTTTTTTATATTTATAAAGGTTTATAGAAATACATAATTGTTCTTTTATCACCTTATTGTCACTTCTTCAATGAGCGCTGCGCCTTAAGTATTAATTAAGTTTAATCATAATGAAAATAAACCAGGCATAATAAATTATATAACTAAACAACAATAATAATAAACTAATAATAACAATTCAAAAATTTAGATCATCCTTATGCTATGTATATGGCTTATAAGGCTGTGGGGTCGACGTCTGTTGATACGTCGTCCTGGGCAAGTTGTTGTCAGTCTATTGGCCAACCTGTTGCTGTGGTTTCGAATGCGGTTATTATAACGACTTGAATGGAAGTTGATATGCTGGAACATTATGGCGACATTACATAATGTACCACTTGCATCCAGTGACTAGCCGGAGCACTTTGTTTTGGGCCAATTGGATTTGTTAAATTTGGCTATCGCAAGCAAGTCTCCATATTTGACAGCCATATAGCCAAATTGGGGCAATTATTTGCCTATTTATTGTCTCCTTGTTGCTGAGGAACAACTTGCTTTTTGGACCGAGCAGCCAATAGTGTTTTGCTACAGCGGCCCTAATCCTTGATTTCAGCACTCTGATATGGGCAGCGAAAGAGATCCGCCTGTCTAGGATGATCCCTAGATATCTTACTTTATTTGCCTGCTGGCCACTTTATGTAGCATAATTGCTGGCGGTGAATTTCTTTTCAGTGTGAAGCATACATTCGTACATTTTTCTTTGTTGATGGCAGTATTTCAGCGTCTAGTCCCATCTTCAAAAGATGCTGCGTACTCTTGTGTGCCATCTGCATCTTTAAATTCGCATTTCGCCCTATATGTGACGCATACGTCATCAGCAAACGTAGCTAACATCATTTTACTTGGCTGAATGTCCTGATCATGTTGGGTTGAGGCAGATCCGAAGTGTACAGGGTGTAGAGCTATGGCCCCAATACACTTCCTTGAGGGACACCTGCTTTTCTGCTTTATTATCTCCTCTTTAGACGTTTGAATGCTGGCTGACATGCCATTTATTTGCTTCTGAACCCTGTTCAGATTAAAACCATGCTGAATGGGTAAGTAAGATATGTACAGATATTTTTTTGCAATTTAGAATTAGTAGAAATTAGAATTTAGAATTTACATAGGTAAATTTTACAAAAGTATACAAATTTTAAATACTTGAACACAAATTAAAATTGTTCATTTATTTGTTCTGCGTACTTAATTTTAACAATTTTATATGATCAAATAAAACATCTTCTCTTAACTAAAAATTAAAATACTTATTTCATGTCTTCGCTGGGCATCTTGCTGAGCGTTTTCAGCCGTTTGAACATGCCAGCCATCAGCAAGTTATTGAGACGCAGGACAAACTGATCCAAGCGTTCCAAATGGCCCTGCCAATCAAACCGTTTGACCCAAGCGAGATAGCTGAGGTCATTGGGCGTCTTAATTTCAACCGTGCACCAGATCATGATGCCATCTGCAATGCCACATTAAAGGCTCTGCCCATTTACGCGATTCTTTACATCGCGTTGGTCTTCAACGCTATAGTGAGGTTGCAATGTTTCCCTGCGCACCAAATATTGGTTGCGTTCGACAGAAAGGAGTTTTGCAACACAATCTATCTGGATGTTAGAGAAGCGTTTGACCGTGTATGGCACACACTGGTCTCTTCGTCAAAGTTAGGGGCACACTGCCTGCGCAATACTTTGGCCTCCTGCGGATATATCTAGAGCGAAGACGCTTAGCTTCGACATGCCACAGCCTAACTTCAGCTTACCCAGGGTATCAATGCTGGCTACGTTTGCCAATGACATTTTCGTAACCTACAGATCTTCCTGCGAGTATGATGCTGCCAACGGTATCCAAGAATACATTATTGCTTTCACAGTATGGGCAAGACGGTGGAATATACGAATAAATAGAAACAAGACTATCAACGTATGCTACTATTGAGGAGTAAACTGCCGCCAGCAATATACTTAAAGGACGATCCCGTCATTCAGGCAAGCTCGGCCAAATACCTTGGAGTAACATTAGATCGCAGGCTGACTTTTCCCGAACACGTGACAACAATAAGAATCCGTGTTCGTGCGGCAGTTCCTAAGCACTATAGGTTAGTCCGTGCGACTAGTAAATTGCCAATCGCTAATAAGGTGACAAACTATAAGCAAATAATAGCAGCAATATGGAAATATGGATGCCATATCTGGGGCCTTGCATGCGATAAACATATCCAAGAAATACAGGCTGCACAAAATAGAGCAATGAGATTAATCACCGGGTGTGAGTGGTATGTGAGAAATACTACCCTGCATAAATACCTGAAACTCACTACGGTCTTCGACGAGATCAACAGGTATTTCAGTCAATATCAGGACAGACTCCTAAAACACAAAAATCGCCTGGCACATGGTCTCTCAACAGCACGGCCACCGGAAAGGCTGAAAAGGAGACAGCCGATTGATCTCATACATCGATCTCCAAGAAAAAAGACGCAGAAGGTTATATACATTTTTTTTTCTCTATTTTTTAATTGTTAATTGTTAATTAGTATTTAAAATTTGTGAAAGCTAACCTCGGGTAGCCGGCGCACCCATTCTGGGCAGAACGAATAGAAACAAAGGTAGCAAATTTGTTTTTAGGTACCCCGTATGCTTTAATTAAATTTAAAAAAAAACTTATTTCATTATCAATCTACTAATAAGTAACTTATACCATTATCCATGAGCGTATTAAGCGTAAGGTTATCCTATATTCAATGCCGTTCGTTGGTATTGTTGTTTATGATTTTATGAAACTCAAGTCAAATGTTTTGTATAAATTGAATTATATTATAAAAAATCGTATCACTATGTTTTAAATAAGTAATTTATTATTTGTCTATTATGAACATTAATATATGTACAGTGTTAGTAGTAAAAACATTTCATACCAATGTTATTATTTGAAATATCTTTATTGAAATTTAGGAAAGCATAAAACAGCTGATATAAATATGTGGAGGAGCATAAACCACAGGAGCTTCATTAAAAGTAATAAAGAAGTAACACTGAGAAAATAAATAACACGTTTATATTATATTATATATGTATATATATATATATATATATATATATATATATATATATATATATATATATATAGGCGTTTTTTTTAATAGTTTCTGAGAAGATAAGAGATTCAGTGAAGGTCTTGAGAAGTTCAGTCTCTGTCTCAATTTTAGCAGGTCACGCCACCTGAAATATAAAGCGAACATTTTTTTTATGTTTTTTTCAATATATGATAAAATGGTTAGTGACCTTACTTTGCGAACTCTTAAGCGACTTAAGGAGTTTTTCTTTAAAAAGTTTATTCCCATAGACTTGCATACTACTTAAAAGTAGTAATACAGCTATAAGGAATAAACAAAAAATGCATATTTACAAATGTATTTAACATACACCTAAACAAAACACACATTTATGCGTGCTTAACGCAAGCATCACTCAAGATATTACTAAAAGTACAAACTTACACTAAACACTAAAGTAATTTAAAGTATTTCTATTGTGTGGTGTGTGTGTGTGTGTGTGTGTTGTTTTAACTAGAAATTTCCTACTTTATTTTGCTGTTTATCAGATTTACTGAATCACACATTTTTGTATATTATCTAAAACAAATATAATTTAAAGATGTTAACAATATAATTTTTTTAACTGACGTATTTTTTGTAAAACTCTTTGCATAGTTCTTTGTACAAATTTATACATACGTTTTTTGTGCTTACCTGAACCGTATGATATTATGCGTCGACAGTATCCACGATGATCCCTCATGTAGCATTTACTGCAAGGTTTTTCAATTCCGTGCGTCGATAGTATCTGACCGCGCGCAATCCCTGGTTGCGCGAAAAAAATGACGCGTCTGGATTCGCTTGAAGTCGGCGCACAGAATGCAATCAGGGCTAGCAGACACAGCGTATATGATATCAGAACTTGGATGCGTTGTAGCACCATTTCTGCCTTTTGTTTTCAATTGCTATATTTTTCTGTTTTCTTATATTTGATCGATCCGATATAGGATTATACTCTTGACAATGCTTTGGCCCTATAGTTTCAAAGCGAGTGTAAAAGCAAGTTGTGAAATAATAATGAATTAAAATATTAAGATTGTGTAACTCACTTAACTGCCTGCTTACTCAAGAGCCGGCATCTAACTGATTACATTCGGTGCGAGCAAGCAGTTCTTAAACGAAAGGTAGACTCTATTTTTCAGTGGAACATACGCGACATCTTTGAATTGATAAATTATACAGGGTGCATCAATTATTTTTGCAGCTTTATCACTTTGTGAACTAAGTTGGCTTGTGGAACACTCTGTTATTAAAATGTTATCTACGCCTTGCGTCAGTATGTCACATACAATCTGGCTAATTGACTACGTTACTATTGATTCCATACCTACACTAGCTCACCGGCATGTTACCAACACAATGCTAAAATATAAAATACATATAAAAAATATTTAATATAAACGATAATGCAATTAAATGATTACAATTTTTGTGTGGTATAGTGTAAAAAACTCATTAAGTCGATATTAAAATAATTAAATAAATGAATACAATGGAAATTTTAAAGGCATATGTATTTTCTTTATTAAAAAAACAAGGAACTATCAAGTCTAACTTAGCATGAATATTTAATAATTGATAATTAAATAAAACTAACAAATATTTTTACATATACAATTTTTCTTATCATATTTAAATATTTGAATATTTGGAGATTTAATAAATATTTAAATTAATTCACAAACAATCCATATTTAGGTGCTTAGTTTAATATTTGAATAGCCGCTCTAATTTATTTGATTTTAAATATTTTTTAATTTTTGTTTTCTTTATTTTTTGTTTACTTTTTGAGAAATATAATTTAAGAACATTGGCTTTAAACGAATCCAATATACTTGTAGGAGAATCAATGTCACCCTTATGTTTTCATATCTGTTCATGAATCGAGAATTTCTCATTACGCTACTTGATAAAATTCTTTTGATGAATGAGTCGATAAATTAATAAGAAAAAAAAAAAAATAAACTTCTGTCGTGAGTGACTCGAGATTTCTCTAGGAAACCCCAAACTACGTCAATAATAGATATCTGGAAATGACTGATAACTATATCCAAGACGTTGCTTTGATATACAGAAAATTGCACACATTTACACATTAACCTTGGGTCCTGATTGGAAAATGTATATCATCCAATTTTATATCTTAAACTATCAATTACCGACAGTAAATCCCTATCTTATCTGCGTTATGGTTACTCATACATATGTATGTACACACACGCTTAACTTGATGAATTGCTAAAGAAGCTTTTAAAAATTTCATCATAGAAACTCACTGTTTCTTTAACTTTACAAAATTTTAGATACACAAGTAATTAGTTTCCTAGTTGGGTTTTAAACAATCTGATAAAGATAAAAATAAAATAGAATAAGCTGTGTACAGTTATATTTAAAATGTACTACTTACTCGACGACAACGATGGTTATAGTCGTGCATAAAGCCCTTTCTACAACTTAGTGGTCTTACATCAAACAGCATTCCCTTGCCTAGAGAGCCGGTTGTGTTTTGGTTACTGTTTGATGCATTAAAATAGATAACGCGCGCTTCACTGCCCTGAGAGCACAAAACAAGTATAACAATTCCAAACAAAAGTAACACGCATATTAGTCGTTGTTTAAGAAACACAAACATCTTCTTTGTTAAGGCTTTATTATTTGAATAAAAAATTGAAAAAAGCTTTGATAATCGCACAAATTGTATCCCGCTTTCGTCAAAAACACGATTCAATTTAATCTCTTATCAGCCAGCACGTTCACAGTTTAAAGCTCTTTTTCCGCTAGATTCAGATAACAGCTCTGGCTTTCGTTAATTTTTTATAATAGTTAGAGTGCATACTTTTCGGTAAAAGTGTTCAAGCAGCTGATTTATTCTGATTAATATAAAACTCAGAAAGTTCATTTATAAAGCTTTCACTCAGTTCGGCGATGTATATTCAAACTGTCTGGTATGTCTTCCTATGGAGTATCTTCCTCAATTCTTAATTTACACACGCATCCTAACGCATACGCTAGACGACTCATCACTCTCTAAAAGTGACAAACCCATAGAGGGAATTGTGGATTGAGGGGCCCTATTAGGACATTCCTGGCTCAAATTTTTGAGACACAATTACATTTTAAATAAATAATTTTCAATACAATGTATAATTATTGAATACTTTTTAACTGTAAGGTGTTTGCAATTTAGCCTTAAGACACAAGTTATAATAAATATAACAACAATCTGATAAATATGTTAAATATATAGCAGTAAGCAGGTTAAGTGTGAAATAAAAATGAAATGAAAAATATGTCATAATATTTCTTCATCATGTGCTTTTTATCTTCTGAAATTTTAATATTGTGGTTCTAAAATATGTAGCAGAAAAATGAACACATTTTCAACTTTATGAGTATTTCTTTTTTAATCTTCGATATAATACTTCGATTTACTCAATTTATGAATAGCCCAGAAATCAAGAAAAATTAAAAAAAGATATATATCTAGAAAGATAATATTTATTGGTTAAATCTGATATATTTTAAGTACATATCCTTGATATACCTGTTCAAATCTATCATAAAACCACAGATAAAGCTTCAACATATGACTTAAATTGTATATCGATCAAGTAATAAATTATGTGTAAGTAAATTTTTATTTTAAAACAAAGTTATTGCAAGAATTTTACATACAAAGGATGGTCCGCACTGAAAAGACTCCATTTCCTATAGCGCCAGAATAGTATAGCAAAATGTATGTCTAAGCGTAATGTGTATTATAAAGGTACAACAGATCTGTTTTTATGAATAGATAAATAAATGTGTATTCTAAAAAGAAATGACATTATTTGAGTGAGATTCTTCGATGTATTTAAAAAGTTTATCGTTAAAATGTCCCAACACAACCTTTTCTTCATTGTTGTATTATGTTGTGACATTGTCTTATATTAATTCCATTGAGGTAGAAGTTAAGACATCCCGATTTCGCCGTTGTCGTCTGCGCATCGTTTCCTGCACGATGCCTTCAGCTGATGTTCTCTCCTGCTGATCAATCAGATTTTCATTTGAAGAGTGTCTGACTTTACGAACACGCTGACGAACGCGACCAAAACTGTCATTTTGAATTACAAGTGTACCAGCGTTGCTACTGCGCTGATAATAGCGAAACGAATGTTCTGCAAGCGTATCTTGAACATATTCTGGTGAGGAATTGCGTCCTCGTGACATACTGAGACGTTCCAAAATCGATCTTTGTCCGGTGCTTTGAGAGCGTCGATAGCGACGCTTTTCCCGTGATCCGGACGAAGATGAGTTTGCCGTAGTGGTTAAAGTTGATGTGGAGGGTGGCGTCGTTGTTATTGTTTTTTGTGATTGCTTTAGCACCTCATCCATACATAATTTGTCATCAACACGCAAACTTATAAGGGAATTTGATCTAATTGGGCTTGATAGTTCGTGTGGCTGCCAATCAGGAAGCTCGTGAGTGCTAAAACTAATGCAACTGTTTGACTGCTGCTGATTTTTTGTCTTGCACTCCAAGTCAACTCTTTTCTTTTTTTGACAAGCCTGTGTCTCAATTCGCAGGTTTTGAAATTCGTTGGGAAGACGAGCCTCTTGCAGTTGACGGTCTAGATTGATCGTTGTGGCACGTTTAGGTTTACAAGTTGAACTTATTACAGAGCGATACGTTTGCTCGCTGTTCGTATCCGCATTTAAAAGAAGTTTACCATTGTGATCATATAGTAAAATTTGAGGCAGTGCAATATTTGTACAGCTACGAGAAGTGCTTAATTCCCAATTCCAATGGGCAGGCTTACGTAGCTGCAAACTTAACAAATTTGATAATATATTATTTTGCTCCGAATTTTGATGCTCGTAATCGGATGATGATTCAAAATGCTCGCGCTGTCGACGGGAGCGCCGATTTCTTGACATTGCTCTTGGCTGACTCAGCGTTGATAAGGGATTCTCATATGTGAGTTTTGTAGCTTTTACTGCTTCCACCTGTTAGTCGTCTTCTGGGGAACGACACCTTCGGAGCAGCTGCTGTTGTTTTCTTTCTCCCAGTCTCTTTTTTGTTCAGCTTTTTCTTGGCTTTCTTCCAACTTATTGTTTATTTTAATTATGTTAGATGCACGCTATATGGTAGCATATGTCCAAATATTTGTGTGTCTATTTGTATGGTAACTTAGCTTTGGGTTTTAGTAAGCTTTTTTGTGCTTTCTTCTATTTAGTTTCTGGCATCTATTTTTGGTGAGCTATTCCTGCTACTCTCGTTTTTTCATGCGACATTGAAGTGCGTCTCTGTGCCACTTAAATCTACGACACAAATTTGGGAACAATAAAAACAATATTTTACTGTAGCTTTAAATTGTTTGATTCGATTTGTTCACAATTATTTTTGGCTTCTCCTCGTGCAAGCATGGGCGGTTTCTCGTTTATACAGTATTCACAGCTGTGCATTTACAATTTTGCTTTGCTTATATTTTTTGCAAATCTTAAAAATTAACATGATCAGCTGCTCCGCATGCTTGTGCATGGGTCTGGCCACCAACGAGCACCGACGGAAACTGCTTGGTTTGTGCTTTGAATCGACCAAGAGAATTTTCCAAAGCACTTTCTTCATGTCCGTTGTCCACCTTGTTAGCTAATAAGAGTAGCAGAGAATTTAAAGAGCAATTTTAGTCTTATGACGCAGCGTCTTATTCTAATACTGCGAATGACAGTGACGGCGCCCAAAAAGCTAGACGGAAGGTAGCATTATTTTATCTTGAGCAAGGTTAACATATTTTTGAGAAAGCTTATGTGAAAAAGTAACAGGGGTGGTTGGGACATATTTACATTTACTTTTATTAATATTATTTAAAAATGATACTCCACATACTTGTATGCATGGAAAGTATCCAGGGTTTTTGCAATATTTATCCAACATGTATGTTCTAGTACAAACATTATTAATTCGTATATGTTAAATATATGTTACACATTTTTTTTTTTTTTTTTTTGTTTTAATCTAGCTAGTGAGTATAGTTTGATAATGATAATATTCCTCAGGGTCAGTCGAGCCATTTTAGAGTTTAGTTTTTAGAATGTAATGTCATACTAATGTGTAATGTAAGTAATTTGTCTCTAAGATGATGCTAGCAAGTTAGAAAATGTGAGGATTTGGTATGCTCCTTGAATTTTTCTGAGCCAAATCAGATATAGTATTTTCAATAATTGGCATGCGCAGTTATATAAAGCACACTTACCTCCTCATATTGGTTACAGAAAATGTAGCTCTTATTAAAATTGAGCTTCTATTTATATTTTTATGTTATTTATATACATCTTACTGTTTTTTAGAATTTGGTTAAAAATAAACAATTTTATTATATTTTTTATAACAGGATGAAATCTGATGGATCATCAGTTTCAGTAGTCCATGTTTTTTTTTTGCTTTTGTTCCATTGTAATTCTATCACATATGGATTTCATGCACATATCTCTTCATAAAATGTATTTAAATTTGCGAGAAATGTGATTTATCTACGATTTATCCCCGAGGTGAAGCACATAATTTAAATTAAAAATAATTTTATAGTCATTTCGTTGTATATGCTAATTTGATAATATTTTTGCAGTAACTACGAAATAAAAGCTATGAACTCGGGAAACATCTCCTAAATACGACAAATACACAAATATTTGAAAATATTATATATGTATACTAATGCAAACAAGCAATGTGTTTAATAAGCTTCCGTACACTATTACAGATTATTTATTTGTGTGTATTTGTTGTACGATTGATATAAATTTGTGCTTATGTTGCACATGATCAAATATAAACAAACGTGATTCAATATGTTGCTTAAAAAAGGTGACATCTTTGATAGTCAGTTTATTTATAGTTACTTTAATAGTTGGTCAAAAAAGGTGAACATGGCGAAAGGTTAAATAGTTCCTTTATTTTATATGAGATTGTCTAAGCTAAACCAAACAAATACTAATTGTATGAACAATAATAAGAATGTTTCGATAGCTTATAAGTAAAAAATGAGTAAGATTTTTCTCACACACAAACATGCATTTAGACTATAGAGCTAAGTATGCTTAATGGAAGTTAATTTTTTTAAAATGCGATGACACACAAGTTGCGCAAGTAACGTCAATTACAAGAACGAATCGACTCATCTAAGACCGATGATATCGCTCTTCTGCACGGCTTCCAATGTGAATTTAAATAGATCTACATCATTTAAGTAAATAATACCACGATTTACACAATTCAAATGTTTAAAAAAAATTAAAATGCGCTAGTATCATTTAAGATATTAAAATAATACGCACGATTAAAATTTGAATATTATTTATTTATTTATTAACAATATTTATTTTTTTATTTAACTATTGCTTTGTTAAATTGATACCACTTTTTAAATTATATAAATAATTATGAATAAAACTTATCTAGTAAAAGAAAATTATATACTTATAAACATAACGTTTAAGGCTGTCGGCTGAAAACGTCCTGATAGTACTTTTCCGTTTATTGTAACCTCTATGGCTAAAGTTCATTTAAAAGTTTTTAAAGACCTCTGGTATAAATATTTTTTTTTTTATATTTTTTTTTAAATTTTTAAAACAGTTATTTGCTATGAAAAGAAATTCGTAAAAAATCATTTCTTCACAAAATATAAAACAAATTAAGTTTTACTAAGTCAGAGTAAAAACCCTATTTGTATTACAGGGAGATCTTACAGACGTACTCCAATATACAACGATTTTGTTTGATTTCACTGGCCAACAGAAGTATATAAGAAGCCTTTATTCCTTTTCTTTTTGTATGAATTAAATAAATAACAACATAGTGTTTTACTGAATATATATTTTAGTATTTACAAATTTAATATAGGGTTCCTTTAAAATGCCATTGCGTCATTTTATTTTGAGGCTAAGGTTAAGTGCTATCAGACTGAGGCTTGAGAAAAAGCAACCGATTGTAAATAAATCAGTATATAACATAAATTAACACTACTTAGATTATTTTATATAAATACTGTTATTGTTTACATAAACATAATGTTAAATAAAATATTTAAAGGTTTAAAAATGTTTGAATAAAAATCTTGTCTTGTACTTATCGAATAAAAATTCATTTGCATTATTAAGTGCTACAAATAAAATACTATTTTCACTCGAAATATAAATAAGAAATTATATTCTTAAATTTAATGTGTTGTACGCATGTTGCGTGATCTGTAAAGCTTTTAGTGTCTCGTTATTCAAGCTGAGGTCAATATGTTATCGACTATTTTGACAAGAGCAAACAAGCCCGCATTCCGAATGGGAAATTAAGAATAATGTTATTAGTCTTTAACATAGCGCAGACAGCGAATAAGCAATAATGCGAAGTTCATTAGTAAATTTAGTCCTAACTCTGGTGTTGCTTCTGTGCTGCATCACCGATTTATTGCGAGCCGCACCAAGCGTGCCCGGAAAAATAGTCTCTTATAAACGTTACGAACGCCTTCTTTCTAAAAATAACAAACTTGACTTTGAGGTTTTTGAAATTCGCGATGTTTACATTGTACATCGCCTTACAAATATCCCCAAAGCTGTTAAACTTTTAACTGACGAGGAGCTAGACCTGCGCATAAAATGTGACTTCGAGCCCAATGCCTCTGAATGTATGTTAATTAGAACTAGACTCAAATTACTTATTATTTAATGGTTTCGACTCAGGTAATGACGCCACCGCTCAGAAGACACCTAGCGTGACAATAACAACGACAACGGCAACAACAACGACAACATCAACTGAGGCCACAACTACAATGGGCTCTACAACAACATATTTGCCTGTTCTGTCAAGTTCAAAGAAGGAATTTGTTGATATTCTTAACGAACTAACAACTGAAAAGACAACTTCAAATGAAACAGTCGATAATATTAAAAAAAGTTTCAATCAAAATGGAGACACTGAAGATAATGAAGCGTCTGAATCGCAACCTACTGAACATGCTGAAAATACTGAAAATTCTGATGAGGACGCTTTTGACAACACTGAAGATGATGATGATCAAGAAGATCACGATCCCGATGCTGAAGATTACACCAATGCAGTCGACGGTATTGGAGGCAATGATTTATCATAGTAAAGTATTCAAAGCTGATAAAATATATATATATATGTATGATAATTTTTCGTGTATATGTCAGCTATGAGTTGCAAAGAGTAAATATAAATTATTGTTGTTAATAAAATTGAGTAAGTTAAGTAACCTGCATAATATCTTCTAAGATTCTACAGATGCAAAGTTAACCATCAATTGAGGGGGTCAAAAAATCGAATGATATAACCGAATTTCATTTTTGAAAGGTTCAAGTCTTGTTATATAATTTGAAAAAATGCAATTTACAAATAATTTGTATCTATATATTTACATAAATAAAATTCGTTACCGTGATGAAAGATTTTTTCATTGAATTGGAGCTTAGTTTGATCATTAAAATAATTAATAAGGAAATTAATAAAAATACTATTTTAACAAAGCATTTATCCCTTATATACCACCACAAACATAAACAGTCATTATTTGTTCAAATTTGTCTATTTAGAGTAGCAGATCCCACTGAACACATAATTTAGATTTCACCTATTTACAAAATAAGCTATCTATAAGGACTTTTAAAGACAACCTTTATACAAAGAAGTATCTTTAGCACATAAGTTTATACGCCGAGCATATCTGTAAGTATTCTAGATTAGCTAAATAGTGTCATTTGAAATCAGCTGATATAATGTCGTTATTTCATTGGATATAACACTTGCTGATGTGCTGAATGGTAAATTGAATTTGTTCTTTTAAATCACATCAAATTAAATAAATAAATGCAGCGGCGTTCCGACTGTACGTCAGTCTACAAATTGAATTAAGCAAGAAACCCGAAGCAACAAATAAGCAATGTGTGACAATATTCTCACAAATAAAGACCCCGACTTACTTCTGAACACTAAGTAAGTTGTTTTTTACAAAAGTACATTACAATACGTGTATTAAATAAGGAGTGATGGGTATACTCAATTATATGAAAGCTCATATATATCATCAGTTCGTTTAAGAATAAAGTTGTAAACGCTTAAACAGATAATCGAATAAGACATTAAAAGTAAATTTCGATTGTGAATCTATCGGAATATAGGTACAGGGTATTGTTATGCCTCGTCAACTCTTGTGCATTTTTCTGTATTATTTCTGTTACTTTTGAAAAGTCTTGGGATGCCATAAAACGCTTGTACATTCTGCGGCTGTGGTCAGTTCGTAAAAGCTATCGTACAAGCTCACTTGAATAGACTTGAAAGAGTATAATGCGGTACATACATGAGACTTTGCTCTTATTGGTGCTACTTCTAGGAGCAACTTGGAGTCAAGCAGATCTTTTGGACTGCGAAGAAAAGCTGCCCGCAAAATTCGCAGAGCTAGGAGACAAAATTTCAGATTTAGCTGGTGGCACTAGCAGCACGGAACATGAGGTGCGTGATTTCTTTAAGAATGTTGGCTGCCAAATTAAGAATGGTGCTAAAAAACTCGGAGAAAAGGCCAGGGACCTGGGTTCTGAAATTCATGACGGCGCTAAAAAGTTAGGAGAGCGTGCAAAGGATTTGGGCTCTGATATTAAAGAGAGATTTGCCGATTTTCGCGACAAGCTAGCTAAAAGCTCCGAAGAAGAAATTAAAAAAGATCGTGGCTTTCTTGCAAATGTTGAAATTATTAATCCAGATTTACTCAAAGGTGAGCAGCAATGTGGTCACGGACATATTCTAGACGCTCTGGGCAATTGCAGCAAATTACGGAAATGATGATGTAAAGATAGCAACATTTTCGGCTCTATTTATTAATTTTTTTTTTCAAATTAATTTTTACTAAAATTTACATTACGATCAATAAACCAGTCGATATTTTTAAAAACTTCACTTTTTGGTAAACTGACAGTACCATCAGCAGTCCAATGTTTTTATTTTCGTATACATGCACAAGCTAGTCCACACATATGTAGGTTAGCATATTTCATGTATGCATATGCATAAATGTGAAGTGGCTGAAAGAGTACCACCCATCTGCAACTCTACTAGTCCACGTCGTTTAGTGCTACTGCATTTGTTTGTGTTAAAGATTTTTATTTATTGTTGTCATTCATATATTTATAGTTATAAATCCATAGTCTGTTTAAAACAAAGCCTTACACTTCTAAGTGGTTAACAAGCCTCGTCAGCATAAAGGCATTTGTCACAGTAATAAAAATATGTTTTTAAAATCCTAATTGGGGATACTTGAATTTTAGTGTTTGATACATGACGATTAGCATTATTCTCTTATTGTTTACTTTAGATCTTTGTTCTCTCTTGATAAATAAAATAAGCACTTGAGTTTTATGACTGTCCAATTTATTTGTTTCTTTTACTCATTTTATAAAGAATGTATTTAGTTTGTTAGTGTCAATCAAAGAATAAATGTCAATAAACAAGTTAATATTTTAATTTAAATAAAAAATATTGTATATGTATATCTATATGATAAATTGATGTTATAATATCTCATTGCAGATAAAATATATAATTATACAATTTTAAATTAACATAAAAAATATACAAGTGGAAGTCGAATGTCGACAATGAATGTTGGTAAGTACCTCTAGTAAATGCATACAAATAGCAAAAAAAGGAACCGTCTTGTAAAATAACAGTCCGTCTATGCGATATCAAGAGCATAAAGGCACTTATGAACACAAAAGATGAAAACGATACCTAAATTTTGTTTATCATTATTTTTTTAAAAACTAATGTTTTGGATAGAGAATATCTTCCAATAATACATTGTGCAATCCCATAGATCTAACAACACCTTTTGCAGACACAAGTACCATCGCGATATTGACATAAGTTTTTGTTCGTTGGACACTGTATAAGCTGCTGCTCAGGAATCTTACCTTAGTCATTTCTGCTTTAAAAGTGGAACAAATTTCCTAAGCAATTGAAAGATTATTGCAATAAAATTACATTGACTACATGCCCGACACAATCATCTTCATTCAGACTTATGAGATTGCCCCACTTCAAATTAAGTGGTTGAATTGAATAAAAACATAAGTATTACATTGCAAGTGCAAATGATTGTGTGTCATGTGTTTCGATTGATTGTCTTTTCTGTGTTCTTATCTAATTCTTCAAAATTTGCATGTGATATTTCTTTACCGATAAGAACGGATAGCGATGAAATAAAGTTTTGGGAGAACAACAAATAAAGCAATTTCTCCTGCGACTCGACCAGTCTTAGCACAAGAATCTTAATAATCGGAATATCCCATTGATAAGTACGATTTAAACATGATAACTAAAATGATACAATAGTTAAAATGGTGTTATTATTTTCTTTACGCACTTGCTGATTGTTTTTTAAATTTGTTTCGAAATACTCGTACTTGCAATTCTGCTGTAACAATCATGTGTACGTAACCTTCTCATCTAAATGCCTATTTTACTCGTAATGCTATCAGGCAGTATTTTTCTCGTTTAAATTGATTGATTTTAGCTAGAATGCATAACAAACATACATTTAACACAGGAGGAATAGCTTGAGGAATAGCAAGATTTTGCTCAAAGAAAAGCTTTTTAGATATTATTTTAAAATTTCTTTTAAATCAAATGTTAAACTTTCGTTGATTTTTCACTTATATAAAATTCCAATTAGTTATGAATTTGGAATAAATAAAGTAAACAACCGTTTAAGACTCTTACTTGATTGGATTGTAAATAGTTTTGTGTTACTAATTTTAAAGTTTAAAATCACTTGTTTGTTGCCTTATATGAGCAAGGGGCTGCAGAGATGTATATATAAAAATAAACATAATTTTACTCTGCTCAAGACTTCATGGAACAATTTTGAGATTTTAATTAAATGCATGTAAACGATAAGTGTGTTTGGCTGGGTCCCACTATACTTACTCTTTCCCAATTTAAAATCTCTCCGACAGCGTCGCTTTATATATACACCTCTTTTTGAAAATAGAATTGAAACGAAAACAAGCCTAGCTTAGTTATTGACGAAAAGATAGGCATTTTAATAACCTTACGAATGAAAAGTAGCTCGTTGCATGTACATATATACAAAGCATTTGTATACATGTGCCTGTGGAGGCAGGCAGGGCTGTCGGGTATAAGAGGCGTACCAATTACATAGATGCTCGCCAGAGCGGCAAATAAATCCGGTTTGTTGAGATACAAGTCTGAAGCATTTTACGAACAAGTATTCAAAGTTATTCGTTCAGTCACATTATCAATTTCAGAGCGAACAGTCAAAGTAATTGTTTTAATATGAAGATCATTTTTATTTGCTTTTCGGTGTTAGCTTTCGTTCTGTTACTGGACAATACGCAGGCGGCCGACTGCGATGAAGTCAAAAGCGCAGACGACAGTGATTTTAAACATTTTTTTAAAAGTCTCGGCTGCAATGTAAAGAAGAGTGTTGATAGCGTTGCTGATGCAGCTAAGCCATATACCAGTAAGATTGGTGAAGGTGCCAAGGATTTTGGTCAATCTGTTGCCCAAAAGTATGACGAACTCAAGCATCGCTTAACCAGCGACGACTCTACTTCCCAACCTCAATCAACTGTGATTTACAATGCACCTACCGAACGTGTCCCCTTGGCTCCAATCACACCCACGCTTCCAGCTCAAGTGGCAGCTGACTTAAAGTCTAATTGATTTACTCATCTATCGTAAGTGCTGCAATAATCCAAATTCTGTTCGGAGGCATTAAAAGGTTATGTGTTTTCATTGCAGCTCCAATCAATACTTAAAATTTTTATAAAACTTAAATATAGTTTTTGTTTTGAGTTTTTAGAGCACGTATTTAAAATTTTAAAATGTTAAATGTTGTATATTAAATTTCAATTGTATCCTCATGAAACTGTGTGAACATGTTAAGCTTTCATAAATACTTCCGTACATTTCAATAAATTTACTAACTTACATAAACTTTTTTAAAAAATTTAACTTACAATTTGATGATGATATTTGTGTTTTAATATCTATATTATACATATATATATATATATATATATATATCTATATTATATATATGTATATATATATATATTATAATAAAGTCTTAGAAAATATAAAACCAAATTAAAAGAATACTAAAATTAGCTTGGAAATTATATTTAAAAAATAGTTAATTGATGCTGTAGTTGACGATTGTTATTGGCATATAAAAGTACATGATATTTTCTGCTTAGTTTTGTTCGTTACTTTTTTTTTATGACTCTGAGGTTATCTTTTCTATAAGAAGTTTTATAATTAAAGCCGTCATCCCATAAGATCTATACGTTTAGCTCAATTGTTATTCCCATTATTGTTTACAACATGTGTATATGGAAATTCCAGAACTAAGGAGCAGTTTAAGGGATATGTATACATAATTAAAGATAAACAATGTCATATTTGCTAATTTATTTTTTTGAATTGAAAAGGATGGACACTCAATGCCGCTTTGGAATTTCTGCATAACTTTAAAATTTATTTCTTTCCACTTATAGTGTGAACTTAACTAAAATACTCCAAAACAACAAAATTCAATATTGCTTGAATAAATATTTATTTATTTATATATAAATATAAGAATATAACATTTTTATTTGCCAGTTTTTTTGACAACTTATAAAATTTTTTTAAGTGTTGGTTGTGTATGTATTTTACGAACTTTTACGAATAAGTTGAATTGGGTATACCATTTTCTTTATTGAAATCGTTCTTAAACTATCTGAATTTTGCTGTTTACTTATAACTTTATCAATAAAAATTTGGCAACAAACTTTTAATTTGACACATGATATACGGATAAGGCAAACTATGATATGGGAGAGCATCGTAACCTCTGACATATGGTATCCCTTAAAATAAGTTTATTTAAAACAAAAATAAAAATAAATGCGTGCAGTAGTCAAATAGATTTTATGTCAAAGAAATAAATGATATAGCTTTTTTTCCTTTGAACTTCATAAAGTTCATTGACAGCATTAAACCATGAAATCATCACATTCTAAGCATTTAAGCCTCATAACTTTAAACTTTTCAGCTTATTTTTTTTTTCGACTGCTACACTATTAGCAAACTGTTGGTTCGCCTCAGCCTTGTATTCCTTTAAATTGTAATAAGTAGCCTAAAAGGGGAAATGAAAATAAAAAAAATTTAGACCAAATTTATCAAGAGGTGCACAATCTTGATTAGTTACATTGAGCGCATCCTTAAATTCGGTTCGAGCTAGTCGTTGTATTCCCCGAAAATTTCGACCAAGAATGTGACCTAGCTCATAGCGGGATATACTATATACCTCTGTTGTTGTTGTAGTTGTATCGTTTTCGCCGTCTTCGCTAATGGACTATTTAAAAAAATGATACATATGTAGTTTGTTAGTCTTAGAGAGAGAGTAAAATCAAATTACTTAGCTTTAATGTAAATAAATCTAAAATGATCAATACAATTAATGCAAATTAGTTGGTTATAACTTTAAAATAAGTGCTCCTTCCCTAATATTTTTTTATGATTTATATTTTTTTCTAACCTACCACTTTTTCTGTTGTAAGTCTCGGTTTAGTTGTTGGTTTCGCTGGCGCTGGATCACTAAACTGCTCATTTACTGTGTTGTATATGTCGTTAAGAGTATTTCGAGTATCTTTATATTGCTGCGTTTGGAAGGTTACAAAATGCGTTAAAAAATTGTAAATATAAAATTCATAAAGGAAACTAAAAAAATGTATAAAATATTATAGTACACAAATTCTGCAATGGAAGACAAAATTAACTAGTTTGACTTCGCGCTTTCTTATTTTTAATTATTTAAAGCGTTAAGATATTTAATGTAAGTCCTTCAAGTTATTTCATCTTATTTATAAAGATTTCATGGTACGAGTGCGAAATACTCACATCGACAATCAAGTTTTTTGTAACAACCATTTTCTGAAAAAAATCCCAAAATATTCCACGTTTATTTCGAATGTGTGCAACATTTTTTAAATTAGTAGCTGTGTCCACAGAATTAAGGTTTTCGGAAGCCAAAACCAATCCAAAAAGCATGAGAAAACTGCTCACGAACAGTGTGGTAATAAAACGGGTTGTTCTTCTGTTTTTCATTCTATAAGAAAATAAATAAATATTTGATGCTTATCGTTTGTTATTTTGTTTATTTTTAATTTATTATACATAGTTGCCAATTATATGAATTAAATAAACGTGAATACTAAATCACGATAAACTATTATATAGAATTTACCTATATTTTCAATATCTGTTTGTTTTTTAGCTTAAAAACTTTATAAAATTTTTATTAAATTAATTATTCAATTTAAAAATAAAGGAAGCAAAAAATGAATAATTCTAAATATCTTGTAAAGCATTATTTAACAATTAGAACTTCTTCACTGAAAAGTGTCTAGGAAAAGCATACAATCATTTTATCCAATTAAAAAAAATTTATTTAAGATTTAGTATATTGTAACCGTAACTTCGTTATTCAATACTATTCAGCAGTAATACTTAAATTTTAAGTCAAGCTATGCATGTACACTCAACTGCCACTCTAAAACTCTTACTTTATTTTTAAGTTATCCTTTAAGACTTTTTCGTCTGTCGCTTTCATTTTCGTCAATTTTTTGAGTCTTACAGCATCCTGATATTCATCAGTTGTCATTAGCCGTCATCTAAGCTTATTTCTTTTTGCTATTTTTTCATGATTTCATGATTATTTGTCTTTTAATTATGCTCTAGTTTCGCAAAATAGCTACCACTATGATTGTTTCGTTGTACACACATTGTTACACTTTTGTTCTATTGCAGGATTGGACAATATTCATGCTTGACTAAATTCATCGGCATTGATAATGCCCTAACTTTAGCTGGTTTCC
>JAWNNX010000227.1:0-53173 GCA_035044505.1 Zaprionus lineosus | reverse complement strand
TTTCACGAAAAAAAAAAGTAAAAGTATGAGGAAGCTATATTTAATTCCAACAATGGCAATTATATTAATAAAATGCAGCGTTGACTTAGGTTCAAAATATAAAGCTACAGTTCGAAGCGTCCCCACGTTCTCCCGCAACGACATCTAAAATAACACTGCTCAGCTACATAACAGCAACTGTTACCGCAGTGCGGTAACATAGCCAACTGAGCGCTAAATGCTCAAATGAGCTGTTTTCTTTATGGTCTTTTCGCTCCTCAGCGTCTATTAACATAACAGATGCACTGTCTAGCGTTAAGGTAAAACATTAGTTTTCTTTTGACTTAAACTTTTTGAACCATTTTATATTTTACTTAATGTTTACATTTTTATTTGTTAGCTAATTTATACATTATATTCTAAAATTTGCATGCACACATGTGATTTCGGCATGCAATTATTTATTTATGTATGTTTATATATGCACAAATATATAAAACTTTAATGAAAAAAAAAAATAAAATAAAAACAAAAATTAAATAAACGGCGTACTTTTGCGCAGAAGATAAGAAATTAAATATGATTTTATTATACATGGAATAAATAAAGAAGATAACATAAAAATGTTACTTGTAAAATAGGTGACAGAGTTACATGTTACTAGACCATACTTTAAAAATTTGCTTTTAATAATTAAAAACTAATTTTTGGAAAAATTTGTTCATTATTTTTATTGGGGCATAAGAGAATTGTTGTGAGCTAATTTTGCATTGTTTTTATATGGCATACGAATTAACGTCGATTATTTATTCAACAGGCTGTAATTTCTGTTATGTCGAATAAATATAGAAATGTGGTTCTAAGGTAACTTGAAAAAGCTTTTAATGAATTGACTTAAAGCCATATTTAAATTATTATTATAAAGTAATCAATAAAATACGATTAAAATAAAAACGTATGTGAAAATATGAGAACTACTATTTTCTTATTTTCTCCCCTCTCCATTCACGTTAAATGAAATTCAAAGTGGTAATCTTTAATCAAAACTCCCGCTTAAAAAGAAACGATATTGATAACGATAAAGCAAAGAATTTTAAACGAGAACTGTTTTGATTGCATTAGGCGATTAAAAGCAATAATGTCACCGGAAATTACGACATCTGCTGTTTACAGTCATTCAAAATTAAATGTACGGAGGAGTTATAACTACTGAAGCATAAGAATGTTACAGGTAAAAATACAACAATGATGATTTTGTCGGTATTAAGAAATACAAGAGAATAATTTTGTTCGTGTTATTTTCATGTGTTGACAATTTTAATTATTAAATAAAATATTAAATAAATTCTTCAATCCTTTTATGTGTGATTTTATATTCAATAATGTGACTACAGTGTATTTTACTGTCGACTAGCTTGTTAAGCCTAGCTGCGTTGCAAGTTCAGTCTGCTCCTGTTATACCTTCCCTTTTGTAAACATGTGTTTGTATAACTGAGTGTATGTTTGAACGGATGCATGTTTATCTGTATACATCCAGCAACTAAGATGTGTTTCATGTGTTTTGTTTTTGAAGTTTGGTTACCCTTGAATTATATTGAGATTCCGGTTTGCAGTCGAACCGTTGTTCTTATAAAAAAAAAAAAAACAAAAAAAAAAAAAAACAACTACAAATAAATAACTTCTGACATATTCAATTGGAGGCAAAGGAGGTAGACGGAAACGCTCTGCACTTAAGAATCAGTGTGGACATGTATGCATAGGCGTTAGACTTGTCGCCATTTCAGAAGCTAGACACAACTCTCACTAGCTCGGTTTCCACACATTTAGATGTACGAACGTAAACACATGTACATGTATGTGTAAAAGAATAAAAAGATGATTGTTCTTAAAAAGTTAATATGAAAAAAAGACTATTATAACCTGCTGATTTACAGCAACTGTTTGCAAAACAATGCAGTTGCATTGTGGTAATGAAAGTACAAAAATGATACGATAGTAGTGACTGTGTTTGTACAGTTAATATAAATAGCAAAGCAAATGAATACAGTACTGTTATATAACTAAAAGAAAACAGTACACCTCTATTTGTTATGTATTGACCTTTATAATTGTTACCTCGGCAAAGACTCATATTTTGCGAAAAACGGTAAAAGGATGCAAAAACATAGATATTTTTAAAGATTATAAGTTTCATGGTGCGGAGCTCAATTATAAGCTATAAAATACAAACATTCAACTGTCAGTCTATTAGATCAAACGGTTACAATATATACATATATTGTGCATGTAGATTTTACAAAGATCGGGTAAAATATATAAAAAAAAAAAACATCAAGTATACTAACTGCAAATGAATGTATTATTTATGTTAAAGCTTTTTTTATTTATTCTATTTTTATTCTATTATTGTTATGATGTCAAATTTTATAGTTGGATTAAATTGAAATTAAATAGCAGTGCCAAATTGGAAATGTATAAAAAATACAATAACAATTGAAAGGTGCAATGTTGCGAAGTGCTTATGTATGATATTGTTTATAAATATTGTATATGTGTAACTGTATATGTGTATTTATTTATATATTTGTGTATAAACAGATAAAATTAAAGGAAATGAAATGACGGGTGTGAGGGTTGGCGGAAACGACATCACAAAAAAATGACGAGCTAAAACAGATAACGACCATGACAAATTCGGAGCCAAGTAAGTATATACGTATGTATATATATATACATACAGATATTAATGTTTCTTTACGCACATTCACACAAAAACAAATACATGTACCCATCAAACAATTTTAATATTGGTTGAAGAATCTAATTAGGACGAATCAAACAGGTTTCTGTTTAATCACCGGGAACAACGTGTTTCTCGATTCTTCGTTGGGTTCAAACGCAGCCGCATAATAGCCTGGATTGAGTTTATATAGTAAACTAAAAGGTACCTAAATTGAATAAAATGCATCTGCTTTGATTGAATTTTAAGAGATTTAGCCTTATGCGGTCTATTAACTTCTTTTCTAACTATGGGTCGCTTGCAAATTACTATATTTATAATATAAATATATAATATATAATATAAATATAAATAATATATAAGATAATAATAATTGAACCGAGTTGAGAGACTCTTTAGTATATCATTACACAACTAATACTATTTACAGCCTTTGATATATTAATTTAATTAATTAAATATTAAAATTTAAGTTCTTAACATCATTATTATTTTTGAGCCCCAGTTGAATAAAAAAAAATTGATACCTTATGTCTCTTGTCACTTTAACAAACCTATCAAAGCTGACTTAGGGTACTTGATCACGATCTCAAAATCTGGTTATGTTTCGGTTTTATGTCTCGAGAGCGTAGCAGATGCATTTAACATGAGAAAAGGGCGACGAAGGTCAGCTGAGCTTCGGGGCAAACGGCTGTGTTAGGATGTATGTATGTGTGAGTATTTGTGCGTGGTACAGATTTATTATTATGTCGACCACACACATGGATCGGGATAAGCGACGCTTATAAATTTGCTAACAGAGACACGGGTCAAATATCACAAGGGTTTAATTTTTAAGGCCTTTATCTATTTAAAAATTTCAATAACAGCCGAGTTAACAAACAAATTCACCTCGACAGGTGACAGCGTTACTTTGGCCAAAAGATTGAAATAAAGCTATTCATTTTATTTCCATTTGGTTTTCATCGTCATTTTATATGGAAATCTTTGTTGGGGAACTACTTGACTCAAGCCGTCGCAACCGCTGGCGTCTCAAACATAACCCATACACGAGCTACGCGATCGTCACCTTGTCCAAATAATAGTTTTCCATTCGTGGAAAATCTTAGAACTTATACAAAATTTAGGCTCATCATTTTGAAACGGGCAGCCACTTGGCGCAGGCTGAAAAGCAGTCTCCACCTAAGCATTGGAAATTATGCAGACGCGGACGTAGATCCACGTACACTTCCACTTCATACTTCAGCCATCGTAATATTTTTGAAATTCTAATTTTGTGCATTGTAATCATGTAATTGAATTATCGACGGCACTTAAGCCTAAAGTATGAGTGCAACTGCAATTTCGTTAAATTAAAATATTTCTCATTTTAAAAACATGCATTATATAGTATATGTATGTATATATCCCTAAAGAATGCCATGTCTACTACAAGCGCTCATAAATATAGTAAATATTCGTTGCGAAAGAAGTAACAATTAATTACTATAAAGAAAAGAAATATAATAGTCGAGGGAATACGATTGATTAGGAGTGAGTTTAACAGCGTCAATAAAAAGATTTGAAGCTCTGTGTTCCTCAAAGAACACTAGGAAATGTTAAATTAGTGCATAGAAGGAAAAAATATATCGGTCCAATTAACTTTGTATTTTTCTGCTCGGCATCACTAGACACATTGATGTACATATGCCAGTTGTGTGTGTATGCAGTTATGTGTGTATGCATGCATGAATGTGTAAAAAAAATTTGCACTTAGCCTTAAGCTTTAACAGCTCTTTTAAGTCTATGTGCCGCCGCTAGTGCAGATGCTGCTGATTAAATGCATATTTAGTAGACTTCTTCATTAGCAGTTCCTTCAACTTAAGCTGCGGATGCAGCTCATAGCTTATGATGTATTGGCCAGCTGTGTCTAGATGGTGGCTTTTTAACACTTTTTCGTTAAGTATAGAGTCGAGAAACACGCGCCGTCTGAAGCGATTAACAATGAAAGCAAATGATATCCATGCATACTCATAAGACATTATTATAAGCACAACAATGAGAAGAGACAGAGGGGAAAACAGAGACTGGGGCCTTCGGACTGGGGACTGGGGACTGGGGAATGGCGACTGGAAATGGGAAATTGTGGCTGTCTACTAGTCTGTGCCCCTTATACTGGTATATATACATATTCTTATGGGCCACTTAAGATGCATAGAATGCAGACCATGACCAGAGCAGAAAATAAACACTTTCAGTTCCAGTTGCAATCAGAGTCTTGCATTCAGAAAGAGGCGTCTTAATCTATGGCCCAAATATTTTTCACATTAACCTTAAGTAGCTTTGCTCATTAAGATAACAGCCTTCATATGTGTACCTTCACTCTTCAATACATAAATGAACATCTTTATAAGATCATTGCACATGAAAGAACGCATTCGATTTTAATTACCTCTATCCCTGTAGATTATATAATTAAATTGGTATCTATCTCTGTCTGCACGCACAACCTAACCGCCTGGTCCCTGTGCTTTACATTTAAATATAAAGGTCATACTTTGCATTTTATATGTTTCTGTTGATTTACCACTTAAGCCTAATCCTCGCCCACAAAGGCACTCGTTTTGTTGCTGCTGAAGATGGAGTAGGACTAGGAACTAGATACTTAATAATGGTGTGGGCATGCATTTTAAATGCTACTTATGGCTTAAGTTAATAAATATAATAAAACAGTTATTTTTGTGTAATGTCTTCTTGTTCAATTATTCATAGACCATGTTAAATACAATATAGCCTCAGTCTCTTTAATTATTTTTAAAAAGAAGTCAGAAGCGTCACAAACAAAAACAATCCTCAACTGCTCCAAAGAAGTGATTAACAACATCTACAGATCCGGCAGCGCAAATTGTGCTATAAACAAAAAGAAAAGCCACTAAACGTTTGGCTGAGAGATGAGAAAATAACAAGAAATAAATATCTTTTTTGCAACTGAGAGGTGTATATATATTTATCTTTATTTATATTATATATTTACATATTAAAATATATATAGTTGTATTCAATTAATATAAGCGAACCGTTTCGATGTCAACACCGCCAATTAATTATTTGTGGAAATAGTTGACGTCTACTACTTTTAGACCAATATATGATGCAACTATTTGGAGGATGTGTAGTTGTGTGTTTCTGTGTATGTCAAATACACAGGTCCTCAAAGCTTCACACACACATCAGACACACATACATTTACAAATGTACACCGCACACTCCACGTGCTACCTGGATCGTCCCATGCCGCTCGTATTAATAAATATACGTACACATAAGAATCTTAGCCCGCATCTTCGGCAGCATCGACAATAATGCTGTGCCATGCCATGGGCAGACACCAAATGATTGCCCGTGTGGTGTACATCAAGTTGACGACACACGCTTGCTTTAGGTATGGTTTTCGTTTGTTATATCGCACAAAGAACATGTGTACATAAATTTGTGCGCTCTTTGTGCGATATCAGACTCGAGAGCCTGAGCCCATCGCTTGAATATATGTATGCATATGTATCCATATATACAGATATTTTTATATGTATGTATATATTTTGTTTAAAATGCTAATTTAACATACACACATAATCATACACACATTGCGACTTCACAACACTACAGGGGGCACATATGTAAGTAAGAGGCACAAGAGGCACATGTGGCATCCTGCTGCAATTGGCATTTGGCGACTGATGTTTGAGGTTAGCAAGAGACAACTGACAGCTATGGCAGTGACCGATCCGCAGTCTTCGGGTTTAAAATGAAGTTCAATGTGCTCGCCATTGCATGACTATACAAGAGGCTGACTCGCCGCAGTTCCGCATAGTTGAGATTTTCGTTATTATTTCTAGAACATAACACACATGGATGACAAGGGAATACAACTACAGTGTGTACTAAAACAGATATGTACATATGTATATGCAAAACTATTATATGCATCATTCGTATTTTTCATATATTACGAATTTTACAAATTCGGCTATTGGGTTCCATATGCCTTAGATAGTTCAATTGTTCAATAGTTCAGGTGAAAAACAAAGCGAAAGTCAGCTGCTGTCGATTGTCAGGTTGTTTTATTCCATAAAATATAAATAATAATCTGTAACAATCATTAGGAAATATTTTTAAAAAGCTGCTCTATTTTATTTAAGAAGCATTGTTTCAATCACTTCAATCGCTTGATTTGAGTTAAGGTACATATATACAGGGTATAACACTGCTTGGTTAGTGAATCAAACTTCTTACCTATTTTAACACCTTTTGCGAGGCTGCGCATCAGAAACCGCTCTCTTAGGTGCAAGGTGTTTTCTGCAGTGGTCTGATACGCCTTTTAGTAATTATGAGTACACCCAATGAAGTGTTCATACATTTAACATTTTTCACATTATAAGTTACATTTCAGATTTTGCCTTAAGCACAATACCAAAAGTATGATAAGCATTTTCCAACCTCAAAGTGGGATATACTCTACCGTGTCTGAAGATTTTTGTAATTATCAATTAGACACAGTTTTGCCCCTGGCAAATGCGATCGTTGAGGCAAAGAATAGGAAAACCTATCTTGCAATTGCCATCAAGGTCAAAGGTCAAAGGACGACGAGAAGGAAAATGGACATTGATAAACAAAGATTCAAGCTCCCTACGAACAGGATTAAATTGTAACCGTTATGAAATGAAGCTCTAAACTAAGTGATTATTTAATGAAAGAGAAAGAAACAGTTTATCAGAAAATCGATATTGTCCCTTGTAACTCTTGATCTAATACCTTACTTGACCAAACAACATCACCACTTCCATTCGGAGATGCCATAAGATATTTGGCTCGCTGTGCTCAACGTTACTTTCAACACCATTGGTCAAAGTGTAGGGTGTGCTCAATCCAGGGAACAGCTAAAGTTTTTTAAGGTATTGGAACATCTATGTGTGTGGCACGCTGTGGGTAAAGTGTCACTTTAATGGCAGCAGTGGTTGTGCACCTATGTAAAAGGAGACAATTAAGATTTAACATTTAATCGGAAAGAACATCCCCGCCACACACAATGTCAACTGGAACAGGAAAACCCGTCAATAGAAAGATATGGAGACCGCTTAAAACCTGACCATGATATAAAAAAAATGTCTAAAGGGAAAAATCATTAAATTTGTATGCAGTTTCAGGATTACTCTAAGCTGTACGAAGTCGAGCTCTAGGATTAACTTAGCTTGCAACGCAAAGCCTTCATTTTCACGCGACTGTAAATAATGTGCTCAAAAACATAGCAAAAGCCTCTTCGTATAACGTAAACAGTTTGGGATTAATTTAAACTGTTAAAGAAAATTATTATATATTATATTAAATATATTTTCAAATGATATGATATAATATGACTAATCATATCTGTCTAATTTTAATTTCAATTTTCTATATACAGTATTAAGGACTGCTCCACTTCAATTAGAATGTTTATTTACTTATTTAATAATTATTATTATTATTAATTATTCAAAATAGTAAAATTATTTAATTTATTTTAATTTTTGCCGTTCAAAGCTGCACAAAGACGAACGAAGTCACATGCTGATCGGGCTGCTTTGCCAGCTGCACACGTATTGCCTCGGGGCGGGCGATTGCTTACGATCCTTAAATTTCGTCTTCAATTATATTTATACCACTTTATTCTTATGTTACTTCCCCACCCATTTATGTTTGGCCTGTCAAGCGATATGTATTTGATTAATTACTTTGATTATAAACTAATAACAATAGTTATAGTTTTTCAAAATTGCTTGCAACGTTTCCCTTCTTCTATTTTCTTATTTATATTAATTTTATTTTTAATTAGGTGAATACCTTTTTTTATAACTTTGCACCCAACATTTTTAATTGCTTTAATTATAAATAATAATCAAATTATATTCAATAAATATTATTTTGAAACGTATTGTCTATTTTCTATTTTATTATTTATCTTCATTTTTTTCTTATATTCTTTTTATGACGTTATTTATTTTATATTAAATGTCGAAGAAAACAAATTCTTCTCGATTAAAGTTTATTAGAGCTTGTCTGAGGTTTGTTGATGCTTAAATTATTGTGATGATTATTTAAATTATATTTTAAATCTGAATTTTACTACATATTAAGCATTTTGAATTTATTATAAAACTGGGTTGAGTTTCTTTTCTTGGCAATGAATTTAAATTGAGTTTTTTTTTTTTTTGTGTTAACTTCCTTCACATTTAATTATAAAGAGAAACTATTTAACTTCAATAATATTCTACTAGATTCATAGCCAGACTGATTTAAGAAAACTAAATAATAGTTTTGAAATAAATAATTAGGTGGAACAGATATATTCTTAGTGATAGAAATTAGTCCATCATTAGCGTACTCAAAAATAATGTGAGTTATTATATTGAATTTACCCTTATTACGTATATTTTTAAATTTTTAAGGATTTTTAAAATCTTTATGTATTTCTGATTTTCCAGGCTTGAAACCTCGACCTGTTCAAGTTTGGTTTTTGTGTTTTCTGTATCAACAACAAGTTACAATTGCAAAGGTAAATTATTTAAAAGCTTTGCCAGTCATAAAATGTTTTGTTGTTATTGTAGTAGTGTGGGTTGTACTGCTGATTTGTTATTTCTTCTGTGCTCATTCTGCTTTGTTTGCTGTCATTTGGTCGTGTATTAATCTATGTTTAACTGGTGGTTTAGGGGAAAAAATACTTAATTTTAATTGCTAAATTTGTCGCCTGTTCTGATTTTGCAAAATTATAATGGGTCATGTTAAATTATGGTTTATGTGTTATTTGTCGATTTATTTGTTGAATTGCTTAATATCCATATGATACATTTTTTTTTTGCCTGCTGCGATCGGCCCCTTTAAAATAAAGTTTTATGTCTTATATTTTTACCTAAATTGATTTGGTAGGGATATGCCCAAAGTCAGCTCATCCATCGTTGGTGATCTCAGAGGCTCCAAAAGTTTGCAGGCACCCTTAAATATGTAACTTGTATATCATGTTTTCATATTTTCATTTAATCATACATATTATCATACATATATACGCCATATATACACCATATATACAAGTTTTTAGATTTGTATACATTTCTCTATCTTTCTATTTTATCTAACCATACTGACAACAACTGCCGAGAGGTTGTTTCATTTTGCGAAAGTAATTGAATCTAACTAGCAAACTGTAAATTAAAATGAGCTCCGTAATCCTGCTAGTATAAATCTTGACATATTCAGTCTAGATTCGATATTTATAAGCAAAGTGTGTTTTCGGGTCGACCAGCTGAATGCTGGGGATTAAATGCTTTAATAATCAATTGAATGTTCTATAATTTACAGTCATGAGTGTTTAGTCATGAAAATATAAATTTTATTTAAGATTTTTATTTTATTTTTATTTTTACTCCTCTTGTATGTCACATACACCGGAATGGCTTGCACCGACGCCTGCTGATCGACTTCTTACTGAAATCAAATTGGCTTGGGCGAAAACAAGAACTGGTTTATGATCTTAAAGATACATATAAAAAATAAGCCGGAAAGAGACATAAGATTTTTCTATCCGTTCCTTTATCAGTTTTTTAAATTGATTGAATAAAAAAATATATATTTAAAAATGTTTTTTTAAGTATGTGTAAAATTGGTACAAAAGAACCTTTTGGAATACTGACTTAATATTCATCAACAATAATGCGGTCTTGTTCCTCAATCATGGTCGCCCATGGACTGCTCAAAAATGTTTTCATTTATTTGGTTTAACTAATATTTGATATATTCAATAAATAAACAATAAATAAATATTATAAAAACCTTTATATGTAGAACAACAGAACAAAGTTGACAGCTATCTATATTCAAATTTGTTGAGGCAACAAACGGAATTTATGCGGTAGGCACACACACACTTAAATATATAGTACTTAATCCATAAATTAATCGAATCTGAACTTTACTAAAACTCCGACTTGTTTGTAGTATGTATGTATATAGCGTAATTTTAAAAGTAAATTTAAATCAGCTTAAACACAAAGCATTACTTTATTTAGTTCTGAAATCTGCGGCGATCGGCCCCTTTAAAATAAAGTTTTATGTCTTATATTTTTACCTAAATTGATTTGGTAGGGATATGCCCAAAGTCAGCTCATCCATCGTTGGTGATCTCAGAGGCTCCAAAAGTTTGCAGGCACCCTTAAATATGTAACTTGTATATCATGTTTTCATATTTTCATTTAATCATACATATTATCATACATATATACGCCATATATACACCATATATACAAGTTTTTAGATTTGTATACATTTCTCTATCTTTCTATTTTATCTAACCATACTGACAACAACTGCCGAGAGGTTGTTTCATTTTGCGAAAGTAATTGAATCTAACTAGCAAACTGTAAATTAAAATGAGCTCCGTAATCCTGCTAGTATAAATCTTGACATATTCAGTCTAGATTCGATATTTATAAGCAAAGTGTGTTTTCGGGTCGACCAGCTGAATGCTGGGGATTAAATGCTTTAATAATCAATTGAATGTTCTATAATTTACAGTCATGAGTGTTTAGTCATGAAAATATAAATTTTATTTAAGATTTTTATTTTATTTTTATTTTTACTCCTCTTGTATGTCACATACACCGGAATGGCTTGCACCGACGCCTGCTGATCGACTTCTTACTGAAATCAAATTGGCTTGGGCGAAAACAAGAACTGGTTTAATGCTAAGTATTCTCATAAATCGAATTGAATATTGTTGTCACTGCTGTTGTTGCTGTTGTTGTTATTGTTGTCTCTAAGTTGAAGTTTCTGTTGTGTATGCCATATTGTCTATTAAGGTTGTATGTTGCTTTGGTATAGACAGTGGAACGACAAACAATTATATTGATTCTAATTCTTAAGTAAATAATAAGGTGTGCTTATATAATAGTATAGTATATAGTAAGAACTTTGAGGTTTATAGTAAAAAACCAAAAAAAAATTCAGTGCATCTATATAATATAAATAAAATACCTGGATCTCCCAATCATAGATGACTCAAATAATTGAACCTCTACCTGCAATATACCTGCAATAATCCAAACGCGAATGCTACCGCTATTATAATTTAATTATTGTCCAACAAGTGGACAGATCTTGAATAAAATACTCATTAAAACAAAATATCAGAATTTTAAATAACAGAAAGGGGCTATTTACTAAGTCTAAAGCCGAATATAATCTTTCAAATTGTCGGGTTTCGCAGAGTTTTGTGGACTGTGGAGTCAACAATCTGGCACGCATGTGTGACAGACTGCTTCCGGCTGTCTGTCTTAAATGCATGAATCAGGATCAGGTGTTAACTAAATCAACTGCCCACTGTCAACTATATAATCTCAATCAAATCAAGAATGACAGATTCGCTTGGAGAACACGACAGTGAAACGTTTTGTGCCAAAAATCGATGGCGTTTCGCTTTTTCGAGCCGATCGCTCGACTTCCAAACTGGAAACTCATGTAAGTTTTTCGAGTCAATCCAGTTAATGCCGCTAGCGAGTTAACGCAAAATGTAAGTTTGAAGCCAAATCCAGAGCTTTGTTGTGCTGAATTCACTTAATCTTTACACCCAGACGTGGAGAGATCAAAGATTTTAATGGATATTCGCACACAGTTTCAGATTTCGATCTTTTCTGATAAATTAAGTTTCGATTAAACTTTGGTGCTAGCAATGGGACTCGCGTGTGACAAGAGTAATGGGGTCGTCTGTGCATTAGTCAACGGTGCGTATGCGCAATGGATTTGGGATTTGGGACGATATTTCGTCAATTGGATATTGGCCAATTGTAGGCTGTAGGTGGCAGTAAGGGCATCGTGCGCAATCCTGGCTGAAGTTTTTGTATTGCAGTACTAAATAATGATCCACTTGTGTAATGTGACCAAATGAACTTTGCAGCTCATTAAGTGGAGCAACAGACAGACGCAGTCGCAGACGCAGAAACGAACACACACACAGAGAGAGCCCGTGGGTATCTTGCCTTAAATATTTCTTGTTTTCGTGCGTAATTAAATTAGAAAAGGAACGCACGAAAATTAGAAACATTACATTTGACAGTGTGGCGGCTTTTAATTGGCAACGAACAGATCAGACGTTGCATAATGTGGAAGCAAATGTCACAAGCTGATGCTCACGATTCAATTGCAGTAATAATACAATAAACACAACATCTGGCTAAAAGCAAAAGCATTTCAGTCATAACTCGAGAGCTCGCTGAAGCAGTAGATACCGATGAGAAAAAGATCTCAAGCTTCATGAGTTGCAGGCACCTGTAAGATAAACAGGCGAATACGGAGAACTCTTACAGAAACCTGCCAATCTTAAAGATACATATAAAAAATAAGCCGGAAAGAGACATAAGATTTTTCTATCCGTTCCTTTATCAGTTTTTTAAATTGATTGAATAAAAAAATATATATTTAAAAATGTTTTTTTAAGTATGTGTAAAATTGGTACAAAAGAACCTTTTGGAATACTGACTTAATATTCATCAACAATAATGCGGTCTTGTTCCTCAATCATGGTCGCCCATGGACTGCTCAAAAATGTTTTCATTTATTTGGTTTAACTAATATTTGATATATTCAATAAATAAACAATAAATAAATATTATAAAAACCTTTATATGTAGAACAACAGAACAAAGTTGACAGCTATCTATATTCAAATTTGTTGAGGCAACAAACGGAATTTATGCGGTAGGCACACACACACTTAAATATATAGTACTTAATCCATAAATTAATCGAATCTGAACTTTACTAAAACTCCGACTTGTTTGTAGTATGTATGTATATAGCGTAATTTTAAAAGTAAATTTAAATCAGCTTAAACACAAAGCATTACTTTATTTAGTTCTGAAATTTCAAGCTTTTTTTGAGTAATAACAAGCATTTTAAATCCTTAATTAATAGGTCTTCGAGTTGCATATGTTTTAAGTCCATGAATTTAAGCTCTTTTATATTTTTTTATTTATAAATTTTTGATGACAATGCTCGAAATATTGAAGCCTAAATACAATATAATAAATAACAAAGACAAAGATGCAATATTGACATTCATATAATACAGGCAAAATATCTTAGTCATAAATTAGGTAAAGTAATTTAATGGAAGCATAAAAAACTTAACCATAAGCAACTTTGAACAGAAACATACAAACACGAAGAATTAATCTGACGATTTCATGGTAGAAGCTAGAGTCAAGTGGAATTAGATATATATATATATAAAAGGCAATTATGGAATTGCACATACTAAAGCTGAGTCAAGGTAATTCAAACTTTATATTTAATCTTATTTCATACAAGAAACATAGCCCAAAAGAAATTCGGAGATTGCGATTTAAATAAATCGAGAACTGATGAAAGCGAAGTTACTAAAGTATTTATTTCTCTAGTGAATAATGAATGGTCAATTTTAGGTTTTTATTGTGATCCATCCTTCTTTATACTCCCCAAAAACAAGGTTACTGTAATTATTGTATATTATTTGATGTAAGAATAATAGTTTTATAAGCATAGCTTTTTATTTTATATTTTGTAATTGTCAGCTTTATTTATCTACACCACACTTAAGAAAATATTTATAAAAATATTGTTACTTACTTAGTCAACAAGCCAATGGCATCCTAACACGTTAAGTTAATAAAGGATTTAAGGCGGTGTGGGTACACAAAGATAAGCAGTAGGTTACTCGGGAAATTTTATAACTATGATTTCCTTGTTTTACCTAAGAAATAATCGAAAAGATTGAAGAGTGTGCAGTGATTGCTTACTCCGTAAGTAATGTATATTTCGGTTGCGTGTACATTTGCTTTTAAATAGTATGTATGTTCATTCGTATGGTGTTTGGGTTGAAGTACTCTCAACGATATATAGAATAGAAAAGAAACATACACAGTCAAACACTTTCAATACTTAAGCATGTACGCGCTTATAATGTTGTTCAGTAACTCTGAAACAAGGCGAAACTGAATAATGAATACACTTCTAACAACATATATTTATTCGTGCACAAATAAATGTTTAATATGTGTGCTTGTATATACAAATGTATTTTTTCATAGGAACGTATGTAAGTTTGAAGAAGAAATTGTCACATGCACGCTAACGTCCATGCATATATGTACATTACTTTATAATATGTTTTATAACAGAGGGAGACGTAAACAATACCGCAATGCATTTATAGCCGATAGCCGATAGCACTGTTGCTATAAAAGCATAAGGCATTCACGACTAGATCGCTCCTACTATGACTCAAAATAAACCAACAACAAAGACTAGTGCAAATCGAGCAACAGAAACGAACGATGACGCTGACAACACGAATGCAATGTCCAATAACGAGCAGTTCAATGAAGCATGTGCATATATGTATACATACGCGACGCTCGAATGTGAAGATGATTAGATAGAATTCACGAACTAAGCAAACCCTGAAAACATCTTGTAAATATAGAAAAATATCATACATCGAATATGATTTCTACTGTCTGTTACAAAGTTTCGCAAAACTTAAATATTACGTTAAATTTATTTAAATGGGCTTACAAAATTTTGAATTTAACAAGAACTGCCTAAGAGTATGCAACGTTCTGTATTATAATCCCAAGCCTCATTGTACAGGCGAGAGAAACACATCTTAGCCAAGACATAAACATATCAAGAAAGCTGAAAACACCACCTTCCAATAAGTTCACAATTTCACCGCCAGAGTAAAAAGTCCTCGCTGCGGTGCACAATTCAATGTTAGCTTACGGATTGCAGATGTTTAATTTAATTTTTACGACAAATGCTTGCATCTCATAATCCAAAGTATTGATGTTAGTAACAAGAGCCTAGTCTCGTAAATTAAAACTATAATATTGGAACACTTATAAATTTAATAAAACTCTAATACTCAACAAGTTTTTAAAATCAATTATATTTTGATTTTAAATTGAATTGAAGCCGTGAACGTATTTTATCGCAGTATAAATCATTTTTCATATCTTTAAGGCTTATCTGCTATATATGTATAAAGTAAAGACAATGTTAAATGAGCAATTCAAAACTGCGTCCCCTTTTGAAAAAAATCAAAACATACTTTACAAGCAAAAATAAAGCCATGTACTCACCCGAAACACCTGCATCGTTAATACTTGAAGTTGAAAATCCTGGAAATTTACACCATCCCTTGCGATTCCAGAAGCTGCGTGCTTTGGACTCAATAGGCGTACTAGGTCCAGGGTCCTCAGCAGCACCTATGCGGGCACAACTAAGAATTCGACGACCGCAAGAGGCACGGGTGAGGAAACTAGAATTAGATACAATGGTGGATGACATCGACTCTTCGGGAGCAGCGGCCCGTTGAAACGAGCGACAGCTTTGGGTAGCATACGCAGCAGAAGCTGTGGGAGTCTGGCGAGAGCATTTAATGTGCTGTGTTTTGGTTAGCCGTAAGCTGCCAATGTAGCTAGCTCCACTGCTCCCACTAAATCCACTATCCGGGTCGTTGATGGCATTTACGGCGACGTGCGGGTGTGAGCTCTTAAGAGTTGCTAGCAACTGCTCAATGTCACCTGCTGCGCTGATATCACAGATATTGTCCGCTGAGCTTGAGGTCAGTCTTGCAATAGCCACTGGCGGTTGTCCACTTGTCGCAGTTACGCAAACCGTCGGACTGGGCTTTTTAGGTGTGTCAACTTGAGTTGAACCTGCTACAACTGCCACACCTGATGGACAGCATTTCGGTGGACTCCCAGGCATCAACATAGCCTCAACACTCAGATTTAACTCGCCAAGTATCTTGTGATGTCGATGCTGAACCCGAAGAAGCTCCTCTTCGACAAGTGTCTTATTAAGCGAGCCTGCTGAGTGGGAGTTGACAGTGCAACTAAGCTGTTGCTGCTGGTGTTGCTGCTGGAGTTGCTGCTGGTGTTGGCGCTGGTACTGCTGCTGCTGCTGCTGCTGCTGCTGCTGCTGCTGCTGCTGCTGCTGCTGCTGCTGATGCTGCTGCTGCTGCTGCTGCTGCTGATGCTGCTGCTGCTGCTGCTGCTGCTGCTGCTGCGACGAAGTTCCCCTTACTAACAAAGCATGTGCTGACGCCGCATTGATCTCCTCGTAAAAATTTTCGCTTTGGTTTGTTGCCGATAGTCCCTTCTGGTAGCGCGTCTGGTACGAATGAAGCAAGGCAGATGACACGAGCTGCTTATTTTTCTTGCCCTTGGAAAGCAGAGCGCGTATCGAGTAAGGTGGTGGTGGTGCGCCGCTCGTGGATTGAGATGCTGCCGATTCACCAGCAACATTTGCCACACCATCCGGCTTGGGTACATTGGAGTGCCGCATTGCTGCACCCGGCTCGTAATAGGCATAGGAGTAGTCGTGCTGCTGATGCTGAACATGCTGAAAATTGCTCTCCTGTTGATGTGCGGTCCATTTAGCAATAGTTATTTCATTGTCTCCCCGCTCTAATGATTTGCCCCGACGTACTTGTTGCTTTAGATAATGCGGAGATAATTCAGGTGGTTCGTTACAAATCTCAATGGCATCTGGATCAGGATCTGGGTAGCGCGGCAATAGCTGACGTCGGCCATTCCCATTGGCGGCACCGCTGCTGGACTCTACAGTGGCAGCCACACCACAGCTCGCAACTACTCCTGCTGCTGGAGAAGAGCTGACTGCAGGTTTATGGAGTGGGCTGATGGACGTGGGTGGTGGTGGATAGTCCGGCGGGGGTGGAAACTGCAAGCAGCCAGTATTTAGCTTAGGCACGACCATATCTCTTCCCACAAATACACTCGCAGCCTTTCCATGATTGCCCACCGGATTTTGTTGCTGCTGCAGTTTCTGCTGCTGCTGCTGCTGTTGTTGCTGCTTCGCTCGCTGCAGCTGCGTTTGCTGCTGCGTGTAATAATTCTGGTTGGCGGGCTGCTTTGTCAGCGTCTGCGTATGTACGTGTAATTTGGTCAGGTGATGGGAATTTTGAGGACTGCCGAGACCGCCACCTACATTGCTGCTGCCATTGTTGCTGTTGATCAATGTTGTAGGCCCGGCGCCGCCACTGTTGTTTCCATTGATGTTGTTGTTGTTGATCCGTCTGCTGCCCAGGCCCAGGCTCTCCATGGCACATGGCACTGCTGTGTGATGTGCTCGGCTCTGTAATGAATCCAATATAGTAACAATAAAATTTACATTTATATTGCAAGTAACTTTTTAAATATTTTATCAAGAAAACATTTCTGAAACTAACAATTCGTCGTTAGAGCTAAAACCAAAGGATGCCCAGTGAGTAAGAAGGGGAGCTTGAGGCAAGTTTACTCAAAAACACTAGAGCAAGCTTAAACTTTGAGTTTCTACAGACATTTAATTTAGGTGGACGAAAAGACAGGGACTATATAAAGAAAATGGGATGAGAAATAGTTCCATCAACCTATTAGTACATTCAGTGTACTTTGACTTTTTAATTCTTCTCTAAGAAGTTAAAATCACTGTCAGATAATAAATTCAATAATTATTAAGTATTTTCCATGGTGGAGTGGCTGTGTGAGTAATAATGTGGGCAAATATAAATTGGTTAAATTTTTTTAGTAAAATGAAAATGTTCTGAATGTTGTCAATTGTACAATTAAAGTTGCAGCTCAGCTGTGCCACGTAATATTAAATTCCATAAGATATTTTTAAAACAATTTTAAGTAAGTTAATATTAAATAAATGCTACGCTTTTGCAGTCAGTGAAAAGAAGAACATCTATATATATATTTAATATTATTGATATTTTTGGCTTGGAGTATTCCTTGTGGCAGGAAAGTAAGCTTGATCTATTAGTATGTCTATTATAATATCTATTAGCAAAAGTTCTGCTAATATGCAAGCTGAGAAACTAATAATAAATGAAAAGCACCTGATAGACAGATTTGTAAACGAGGAGTTAGCTCGTATTTCATATGAAATATAAAAGTATTAATACTTTACGGACTCATAAATGCTCCCTTCAAGGCTTTGCACATTATGAGACAACGGCATAGTACCATCTACAGAGCTGATGAAAGGCAGAGAGTCGCGAGTGGCTGAAATGGTGGCGTTTAGACGAAGGAGTAATCGTCTATGTATATGCATGCCGGCAAGGCTACAGGCAAGTGTACTGTGCATATACATGCATATAGATGCACATACACAGTTACACACAGTACGCAGTGTTTGCCGCAAGTACGAACGAAACATGCGTGCAATGTAGAAAAAAGAAGAAAAAGAAAAAACAAACAGAACGCATTTTAATAATTATTCACAGTACGAGTGAACGGACGCACCAACAGTGACGCACAGCTAGAGCAGCAACAGCATCAACAGCATCAACAGCATCAACAGCAGGAACAGCGAAAGCAGGAGTAGCAGGAATAGCAGGAGCAGCAGGAGCAGCAGTAAACAAAAGTGTTGCATGTTCTTCCATCATATTTACAATTTATGTGTCGCCAGTGCACTCAACTCAACCCCAGTTCGCGTTTGCGCTCGCATTCGCATTCACATTCAACTCCCCCACTTGTAACCCCGCAAACAAGCAGCAACGCAGGGAGTTCTCTGTGCAGTTGCATCGTTGCAGAATGCAAATGGATTTGAAGTTGCAACAAGGCGGCAAGCTGGTAGTATTATGCTAGCGCGAACAAGTAATTAGAAAATGTATTCACGATATAACGGGCACCGCACAATGTTGAACGGCTAACAGGCGCGATTCCAGCTCCGATTGCCAACTTTGGCACCAGATGATGATTACCATCGTTATACTTATTTGTGCTTATATGCTGCAGGAGGATGCAGAGTGCCAAATGCGGATGCAACAGCAGTGGCAACTGCAATGGCAACTGCAATGGCAACTGCGATGGCAACTGCAGCGGCAACAGCAACAGCAATGGCAACTGCATCTGCCTCTATATCTGCATATGCATATGCATCTGCATCGCCAATGCCGGCAAAGCCAAACGCTGCCCTCAAGTGCAACGCGCCCCTTTTGATTCTCATTCAAAAATGCACTTCCATTCTGACAACCACACGGGATTTATACATTTGAATTTTCATTTACGACCAACACGCACGCACATATCGCATACCCTATCTGAGTGACGCTGTAGGGGGTATATTTAAATACGTTGAGCACACGTAATACTGGAATCAATGCAAGTAAATTTAAAGCATCGAGCACCTTCCACTTGCGCAGAGAGCGATCATCAAAAGAGTTCCATTTTTTAAGAGGCAAGTTTATTTACTAAACGATGACTCTGCCTTTGTGGTTCCCCCATCATACAATCATGCATACATAGCCTGATGCAATTACTTCTTCAAAAAGTGCATAATAGTACAGAATCCTTTGCAGCACACCATACCATATACACAATTAGATGCAAGCATATGCACACACACATATAAAACCACACTTAATCCTTCTTTCGTATACTAAGCTTATGTATGGAAATTTTGTCTGTCTGTGTGTTAGTTTACAAATCGTTCAGCTGGAAGCAGATTATTTTCAGAAATTAGTTATTTTTTGTTACCTTTATGTTCTTATTACATGTTACCTTAAATTGTTGCTTCTTCAAACAGTAAACAGTTAAATACAAAATACTGTAACCGCTATCAGATGTTTCCCGATCATCTATATATAGCGCATAACGACCCAGGTGAAATTTATATTATTTACTTTATTTTGTTTTTTATATTAATATTACCTTTTATAACAAATAAATGAAGTGATGAGGTATTTATGTCTATTTGTGTATTCCGTCATTCCTTAACTCCTTCTGAGAACAGATCCACGTTTGTTATTTATCATGTTTGCCTGTTAAAAAGAAATAGTAAAAAAATTTTTATAGTTAGTTAATCATTATTCATTACGGAGTCAAGTTGTTTTAATATTACGAGAAGCACTTTAATACAGTGTAGGAGCAATTATTGTAATAGGCTTACTTTGTAATTCTTTAATTGTTTACTTAAGGGTACAAAAGTTCTTATCACCGATTGCCATTTACGTGATTAGTTCTGTAATGACGACAGTTATATTAAATTCGACTACTTTATTTATTTATATATTTCTGCTTATCTATTATCTATTTACTACAGAGCAACGTCCCTTAAATCCTGTAGTAGCTACAATTTCCGTTATAATTCTAGTTAATTAAGTAACTGTTACCTCGCTGTTACGAGAATCATAAACCAACTCGTCAGAATAATACAATAATACAGTTGGAAGTCTCATCCAATGATATAGTACACAGAAGGACATACGCTGATTAGATGTTTTCGATACACGAGCTGACTTTGGACTTTTACATTTTTATCCAATGCAAATGATCTATAATATAAAACGGTGTTCAAACAATGGGGCTTATGTATAAGTATGGGGCTGACTTTACTTGCAGGGAGTATCGCAAGAAATTTCAATGAAACACTCATACTAATAATTAAAGATAAAAAATATCAAAAAGATAATTTGATAAAATTGAAAAAAAAATTGTTAGCAATAGAGTGTAAAAGGGGTAACATTTGACAATAAAAATAAATGAAGTCAACGAACAAATAATTTGGATGAAAAGCTCACACTTTAAGTTTATTATAAATATTGAAAAGAATCAGAAATTTCCTTTCTATACTCTAGTCCTCAATAATTTTGTTGACGATACAGAAGTGAGCGAAAATATGAAGGGATAGAAACACAATGTTTTTAGTAAGAGATGTCAATTAATGCGTGATATAATTGTCATCATTATTTTATTACAATCACAATAACAAAATAACAAACGCGGTGAGCAGTAGAGTTTAATCGAAGGAAGCGGCATTACTTAGCGTCCCTTGAACGATATAGAAATATTATATCTGATAGGCAGTGCTTTTGACTACTGACTACTGACTGTTGGGATGTCGACTAAAGCAATATAATGACTATCAACTGAATAGAAGACAAATAAAGGCTGAAAGTGAAGAAGTAAAAAAGTTAAGAAGGAAAAAAAAAGTAAGAAAAGAAAGTAAGAAATGGAGAAGTGGATAAAGAAAAAAAAGCTGCATTAGCAAACGGGGGAAAAAATGTTTATAAGGCAAGAGCCTGTAGTGCATATGCATGAATCCCATGGCATTGGACTATGCTGTATTATGTTGGTAAAAAATTATGAAAAGCAAGTTGGCGACGCAGTCACTGACTGCATTTTATGTGACGAAGGACTCTCGTAATTATTTAAATAGCCCGCTTCACACATAAGGACCCCGCTACGTGCCGTTTATTGTTCAACCATTCTTTTAAGAGTATTAAAAGTACAAAAGCGGGAAAAATAGTAAAAAAATAAACACACTTCACTTCGTTTTACTTGACTGCAGAGAACGTTCCAACCAGAATATGAAAGTACACATGTACTTGAAATAAAATGATGTCTGCATAAGATATACCACATGATATTTTTCTGTATATATAACTTTGTGTGAAGCCGTTCTATAGACCGATCGAGATCATCTTAGCTCAAATGTATTACAAGCATCTGAGCTTTGTCCTATGTTCCATTTGTGATGCTGTGGAGACATATCAAGGATTTTAGGAATATATGAGTCTACACTACGTTCATAAAGGATAGATGTTTTTTTTATACTCCGGTGCTTAAAAATGATACAATTGGTACAATTATTTATTTAGTATGGAATGCAGAAAAACACAGAGTCGTCACTTTAATATTGTATTAACATTTTATATTCTTTATTGTATTCGATTTTATTTTGACAATAATAATAATAATAATAATCCACGAATATGAAAAGCATGCATAAATTTAATTCTTATTACAATCAAACTTCTTGGGAGCAACAACCCTGGTAAAAGTCTTTTAATCGTATCTTTAAAGTCCAAACAATTTTTGTTAGTATAAGCGACCTTTCACCCTTATTAAGTAATGCACTCTTGCTTCACGTTTTGATTATACCGAGTATAATAATTATAATAATAATTATAATAACAACAATGTGAACAACAACAACAAAAAATGAATATCATGCTTTCATCGCTGATGTTGTTGCTTCAGTAACTTTGAAGTTTATTGTTGAGACTTTTAGGGATCTACATTTCTGAGTCATTATAAAAAAATTCGCATTTACACATTTCTCGCACTCAATATTCTCTAAATTTTTTCAAAATTTTTCTTGTTCTATCAACATTGAACCACTACAGGTAAAAAACTATGCAACTTGTGCGTATGATGAACTAGGATTTGATTTGTAAGCATTATTCAAGATGTATTGCATCTTAGAGCTGCCATAAGGATTGTCATTAAAGATTGGCAATTGAATGATAGCTTGAAATAATTGCAACTTAAAGATGCGCAGGTTGCATAGACAATTGACGAATTATCTTCATTCATTGTGCTAGCAAGCTCTTTTAAAGGGGCAGCTTGCAGCCCAACTCTGTATTTACCCGCTTTTGTTGAACATTCATCAGACTTCCTCTTACTCACTCGCGTTTGGCCTGTCGTTTTTCCGTTGCCTGCATTTGTATGTGTATCTGCCAGCGTCTGTATTCTACCAAGAGTAGCTCTTGGGCATGAATGTCATCATCAGGACAAGTGTTACAGAGCGCACACATGGGATACCACCAAGAGAAAAAAAACAACACCAGTTTCTGGGGTGAAAGTAAAAATTACACTTACAACAGCGCTGCAGCAGTAACATGGCGACAAAATTTTCACAAACGACAAAGGCAAAAACGTTGTCGTTTGTAATACTGGAACTGAAAATTGAAAAAAAAGCTGCAGCAAGAGCTAAGGCTGGTGATGGTTCTGATCCTGGGGTTGTCCCAGAGATTGAGTTCGTTAAACTTTCAAGCATCACAGCTTTCATTTCTTGACAAAATCCCAACATCAACAAACTACAACTGGCAAAAACGACTGCGACTTTCCCAAATCTGTTTGACTACATAATACTCTATGTTACGGCAAGTTCGGTAACAAGTTCGAGGCTTGAGCCCATTTATATATTATATATATTTTAAAAATTTTTATATTAGCTTATTAAAGTGTTGTCCATAAATGATAATGTTAATGAATATTCCAAAAATATGTATTAAAATGTATAAAATATATGCAATGTATCTAAAAGTAAACAGAAGTTAATCAAAAGACACTGTAAGAGCTTCGCGAAAGCAAAGGAAGTTTTAGTTTTATCGCAATGCAGAGAGCCTCTATCATGTCCCATATGGGATATGCTCAGCCAACACCTCCTCGGGTCAGAGGCACCAACATCAACATCAACATACAAGCATACAAGGATAAAGGCAAGTCAGGCCAAGCAACAAGAGCAGATACTTTGATGCTTAGTACTGGAAGGCGGGAATTCATTTATAGCGCACTTCACAACCCTAAGGAACGGTTGCGGAGTGGATGAGTAGCAGTGTTTTGGCGGCGGACTAAAGTATATTATATAAAAATTAAATATTTTACGATATATCCTCAGTCTGACGAAGTTTTTGGGTTATCGATTTACATTTATGTGTACACAAATAAAAGTGGATTCTGCTCGATTTGTTATTTAAGAATAATGCAATAAAGGCATTGGCTTCAAATTTGATCTATACATGTGCAGGATGTCTATCTCTTGTTGTGCTTTGATTTTTTAATTATTATTATATTAAAGAACCTTAAACGAGACTTGCTACGATTTAAGTATCTACTTTATCAAAATCTAGCATGAATAATAATAATAATAATAAATGAATTAAATACTTAATAATAAAACATTTCAATGTTTCTAAGATTTCGGCATTTTGTTAATAAATGGAGCAATTTCCATCATTGATCATTGATCATTGATGACAGCCCAATAAATAATAAGAGACTTAATAAACTAAATAAACATAGTGCAACCGATTAATTAAAAAAAAAATAGCTTATATATATTAATTATATATTAATTTTCCGTTCTTTTTTTGTTTAAATTTGGTATCGATATGAATGCTTCTTTAACTTGCGTGAACCCGACAATGCAATTTTGCCTTAAAACAAAGTTTTTGAGCTTTAAACTTATTGTAAAAATAAGGCCAAATTCACTTTCAGACTGCCTTATTTATTCTCTAATTTCTCCATTTATATAATGAGTAAAGAATTTTTTAAAAGCAATTATTCTTTAATTATTTTAAATTTATTCTTTAATCTATTAAGTCGCTTTCCACTCAATTTGTTACTATTGATTGAAAATTTGTCAGTTACTTAAAAATTACAAAAAAGAAATTTTTTAACATTCATCTGGCACAAAGCCTTTAATTACAATTTTTTTATATCATATCGGAGTAAATATATATCAAAACTTATAATTTAAGACAATTTAAATTTAATTATGGCTTAAGAAGTTGTTCCGATTGTATTTAAAGTATTAATACTAAAAGTGTACATAATCCTGTCACCAATTTAAATACGTGGCTACGAAGCGATTATTAATTTTAAGCTTATTTTATACTGAAAACGATACTTTGAAGGGATTATATATATATATTGTAATAAGATATACATCAAAAATCTTTTAAGTAATGCGGAATACTGGATGGAGTGATTTGAGTTGTTTAATTGAATCTAAGTTTTCGTTCTATGATATATCCCAGTATGAACTCTGTGACTAAGGCACTTGTACAGATTCTTAGGCTCCTAGCGTATATGAAAGGTCACGAGTATAAGAGCTTCAGGAACATTACTTTCTCCTCTAAGGGAAGCTTCTTCAGGTCGCGCTCTATGGAACTCGTACGAATGTACGAGGAAGATTGTGAAAGTCTTCTCAGTATTGTTGTAGAACGGATAATATGCTGCACGAATATATTATTAATTATACTTAAAAAAAAAATGTAGCACTTTAATAATTTTGCATAATAAACACAGTTTTGCAATTTGAGTTCAGGTTTAGTTGAGCTCATAATTAAGGTGGTTTTCAAAATAATTGCACAATAAGAAAGTGTAAGTTTAGCTTGAAGCAGAAGTCCTTTCATTAATCACATATTCAAATGATAATTGTATATTCATATTATTAATGTAAGTTAAGAAATATATTATATATAATTATTAAAATTTTTATTAACATTCTAAGTTATTATAGATAATGTTTCGATCTAACTATATCAATCTTAGTCTCCATTAGCTCTAACTTTAATTGCGCTGTGCAAATTTCTACATGGCAAGAAAGTTCAACCCCTACGAGCACATGAGAAATTCCATAGCTCCATCACGTCCTTATAGCTTTTGTAATTATTCTTGTGCTGTGTTAAGTTTATATAGCGGAAATGAATTCGGCAACGACATCCACAATTCAAATTGCAAGCGAAAATGGTGTACAGAAGGTTATCAACTTTTGCCATTATTCATACTCGTTCTCGTCACGAATTAATATTTGTTAAGAAACTCCCCATCTCCATCTAAACGAGCAACTACACTTAAAGCGTCTCACACGCTTTAAGTCCAATAAGTACCTCTAACGCCTCCTCGTATTGTTCGCTACTTCATTCGCTTTAATATTGAGCAACGCCTTCCCATCATTTATAATTTTACGCGATTCGGCCAGCCCCCATCCTTTGCTAACTAGTTGCATGTATTGTGCCCCTTACCTACATCTACTATGTTCACGATTTTATTGCACGTTCTGTGGTATTATTTACGGGTCTGAGACCACAAGCCCAGCCTCTTTGCTCGTCGGTAACTCTTTATCTGTCTTTTTATCCATGTTGCTTGACTGCCTCAGTCTTATCAAACAGCTTGTTCCTGTGGCTGCTGACTGTTGTTGATTGGTTGCTAACTGCTGCATCCTCTGCTATGTTATTGCATTATTCTTCTTTTTTTCTTGCACATTAGCTTATTTACCAATAATCCTAACAATCATAATAATTTACCTAATTTGACCACCCAACTACCAAGGACTTTAAAACCATCCTCGGTTTTAAAAGCCCAAAGAACTTTTAACAAATGTACGGCTTAGCTCACAAGTAGATAGTATGCATTTATTAAGATATATTTATGTATATGCATATGTACTAGAATACATATATATAAATATATACTTACCATACTAAATTCAAGTTAAATTTGCATGTAAAATAAGAAAAGAAATTAATAAATATATTTTTAAAGTATGAATGTATTAATTTTTTTAAGTTAAGATTGTATCAATTTTGAAGTGTATTGTATTATAAGTAAAACCATTAATTAAAAAAAATCCCAATAAACATATTGGGTATTCAATACAAATCTTCTTGCTTGGCTACCAAGCTTTTTTGGTAGCATGTATTATACACAATTATAAATGTTTGTATAACTTATATTTATTTGTTATATTTAATTTATTATATTGAGTTATTAACTGACACGACACGATAGTAAAAAATTTAAGGCAAAACACCCGAATCAATGCTACCCTCAGAGATGCGAAAATGGAAAGGAATATTAAGGTGACATTAGCTACAGAGATACGAAATTAATAATAATAGTTGAAAAATCCAAATGATATTAATTATTATTACTCAAAACAAGCAACATATGCACCTCCGCAGTAGGCCTGAGTGTAGTTTCTGTTAAACCTGAATCAATACAAAATTATTTTCAAAGATGGTACAATACGCAAGAGTGAGCAATGTGGATCGTGTATTCGACTTCAGTTTTTCCAATTTCTATTCCCCTATGCTTAATAATAACTATTAAAAATTTAAAACAATATTAATCAACGTTCACCGAACAATGTATGAAATTCGATAGATTGTTACTGTAGGACCAGAGATATTTATTCATTCCCTTTAGAGTAGAAAATGCTTTTTAACTTATGTTATTTTTTACATATTTTAATCTGTAAAACACAAGTACTTAGGTGAGGGTACAAAAACAAAATATAACGGAAATTGTTTTTATTCATCTTATTGTCGTTCACGGGCGATCCTAAAAAAAAGTCAAAGTATTTACAATGGTATAAAATATTCTATTGGATGAAAAGCCAAAGACAGAAGGCGCTGTCAATGAACGAAGCTGTAAAGTGTTTTAAAGTGTTTAATTGAGCCATTAATTTGTTTTTCATGTTTTGTGTGACATTTCAATGAATTTATTGAATGCTTCAACCCACTACATGCAGTCTAGTCTTAGACTAGAACGTCTATTTTTTGTGTTTTTGCGGGAAAAGAGGATTCGTAACTTAAAACACACTTGAATTGAGAAACGTGGGGTTTTGAAATTAAATAGTTTCTATTTCTTTTTCCCTTTTTTTGTTTTTCCTAAATTATACAACGTAATCCGTTGGAAAATCGTGGATTAAAACAAACAACTTGAATAGATGTAAACGAACATCAAGGCTATAATGGAAGCCCAATTACTTCCAGGGTATTAACGCTTAAACTGGTTTTCTTTACTGTGTATGTCCGCGTTGCTGAACGTGACAGTATGGATAGTAATGCATGGATGCAAGCCTTGCAAAAATACATGAGTCCTTTTGTAAGCGTGCATATATCGCTTTTTTTTCTTCCATAGTGAATTAAGCACTGTTAATAGTTTTTACTATCCATATAATTTCTTAGTAATAAGGACGACTGGTACATAACTAGTTTCAACGGTCTAGCCGATCTGCTGTTCCTCAATGCCAGGAACAAAACAAAAAAACAAAAAATCAAAATACAATTTTGATTTGAAAAAATTTAAGTAATTGATAAAGCCACTAGTATATCATATCCTTTAAAATGCAATAAATATTAAAGAAATAGAACCGAATTGTACAGTATTGAAAGATTAGTAACCTATCACCGAGCTCTCCTAGTTTTTATAATCTATGATGAATATGTTGACGCACTATGTTTAAAAAGAACTTTAAAGCTTGATTTGATAAGAATTAATTTTAAAATGAGGTGTCAAGAGTAAGAAACGGTATAGAAACAAGGAAACACGAAGCTAACATTGCAGACTGTAAAAAAACATTACAGTCAGTGCGCAGCGTTTAAAGAGCCTTTCCTTCTTCATAGTCCACCTGAACTCCTCAAGTTGCTTACGAATGCAATACCTCTTATGAACGGACCAACGAACAAGAACGAAGCAACGAGTAAAGTTTTATGCACCTTGCGGCAAATACTTGTAAGACATCATTAATTGTGAGCAAGCTCATTAGCAAGTGGTCCAATTGAGACGGAATCAAGCAAACAACAATCGTGAAACACATGCAATAAACGAAAACAACACTTGGCTTAGGTCAAGTAACGATTAATGTGCTTTGGGACTTGGTTAATAAGCCATTTATATTTAACTAATATTTACTACGACAAAAATAATATATTCGCATCAGTTGAGTTTTTCCCAAGTCCATGCAGCTTCACCTTTACTTTCTACTTTTATCATTAATACTTAGACAGGACTGGTAGACAGGATTTCAAGAAGTAATCGTACTGTACATAAATACATGCCTCTTAAATAAAAAAGTGAAGAAAAACAATTTTTGTTATATCTAAACACTCTGATTATTTAAAATTTGAGACAAACATTTTTGAAGTCGACAAGAAGCAAAGCTTATACGTAACCCGTTACATTTCTGACTTAATAGCTATCGTACTTCAAAGGTATAACACTGCAAAAGAAACAAGGAGAAAAGCAGTAAAAGAAGCTCTAGACACCTTAACACGTTCCACTGGGAGTTCCTATACGAAAGCCACAAGAAGAGAAACACGAAAATAAAACGAATAATCACATAACATTGCACACACACACACAATATATATATACACACACACAGGCATACACGCATACACACACACAGGCTCAATAAAGTAGCAAGACAGACAGTTCAGATAAGCGATTGGGTGACTTTTTAGACCGGTTTCTTAGCAAAATGCAATCGCCAGTAACCAGAACTTGTTGCCAAAAAGGCAAAACTGAACCTGCAGCCAACTCAGTCTATTCCCGACTAAGAGGCTGTCTGACCAGAGCATCAATCCTTATTGACAAGCTTATACCGGCATTATGAAGTCCAAACAAAGAGGGTGTCACGAACTAAGGATGTCCTCTGAAGTTTCTTAACCTTCACAAATGCAAAAATGCATTAAATAAAGTTAAATATTTGGCATAAGAAAACCTAAGGTTCCAAATCCGTTTATTATTATTTATTTAATTTTTATTAAATAAATCAGTGAAGTGTTAAATGGAATTTAATTTTTACTGATGAGGAATATGTAAAAGTATTTAGCTAATAATATATTAAATATATAATGTAAATGAAATGTATTTTATAGCCTTGTCTCAAGAGATCGTCGAAGTGAGGAGGGATCTTATTTTAATTATGTAATAATCTATGGCTATAGGTTATTCCCTTTACAGGGTATTAGCAATAAAACGTGAATGTTTAGAAAAGTTACTGCATTCTTTTTCTGGGTAAAATTTCTGAAGCACTCGAAATATGTGTAAGCCAGTTGGATCTCATTGAGACTGCCTATAAAGAAGATCCAATTAAATTCTTAGTTCATGGACGGATGAAAATTTAAAAACTGATAAATAAATAAGAACTTTTATTATATAATACCTCTTAGGTCACTGTAATTTTATATAGTCTTATACAACTTTCTGTACACTTGATATGTAATATTAAACAGTGTAAAGTGAAGGTGTAAAAATATAAGAAAATATCTGAAAAAAAAACGATTCGTATAAATGTATTTTGCTTACACACAATATTAACACTTTTGAAACAACGTTTGTAAATCTAATTTTGAATGTAGGAATTATTTTAGCCATTTCGAAACCCAAAGAACATCCTAAGATACATATGCAACATATTTCAACCACATAAGAAATTAAATTCATATTTTCATTTTTTATTATTTATTTATATCTATATAGATAAACTTTAATCCAGAAAAGTAGCTTTTAATATGATATTTTATAGTGTTAAATCATTTATTTATATTTTATAAACAATTGCGTATATCCCAATTGGTTGTTTGATCATAATATTTGTACAATGATACGAATACTTTTCAAGGTCTTCACGTCATTTTCCCATCAAATTAGAATATAAAATTAATAATAATATCATATTTATGAATATCAACTGTGCTCACAATGCTAATTGCATTGTGAGCACAGTTGATATTCATAAATCATGCCGATTAGGTGCTTAAACGCTCATGCATTGAGTGTGCTCTTACATCTGGGTGTGAATAGGTACTGAATTATTAGAAAAATATTCTACTTATATACGTATGTATTAATAAAAATATTTATAATGCACCATTTTACAGTTTGTTCTTAATTACGCGATAGAACGTTAGTGTCTAACACTCAACTGAACCAGAAAGATGAATGCAACTACGTGTAAGTGTCCTTTTATTTATTATGGTTACCTGCAGCCCTGAGTAACTTTTTACAAACTGTTCCACTTTTGATGGCAATAAAATTGTAAATTGCAAGAGTATGTGGCATGCGGTAAGCTACCTAGCGGTTTTTGAAAAAACAAGTGACATCAAAAAGTAGACTTGCGACAAACGTGGTCGTCTCTTTACAAACATTAAATGAGTGATGCAGCTTCAATCGAGCAAGTTCGACTATTGAATACCCTGCGCCCAAGACACACAGAAAACCTTACTTTCATGAAGATAATTATTTATTTACAGACTTAATTTTTTCTCTTTCTACTCAAGTGCAATAATCCAAAATATATGCATATACTCTATATATTTGGATATCATTCTTTCTGGCTACTATGGTGTATTACACATTCCAGCATCAGCATATATTTGTGGACATAATACACTAACTAAAACAAGGATATCAAAACTCTTGCATATAAATAAAGTTTCTGTTTCATGTAAAAAGTGTATACGATATGCACGTTAATCAAATATAGTGATTAACAGAAAATTATTCTATCAAAGATAGAAACTAATTACAGAAAGCAAACAAGCCAATGGGCAGAAAGGTAATTTTTAATTAATTGCAAAGTGCAACGCCCGATAGATAAATTTTGGAAATAGCGGCCATTAACCCGCGGACTATTGATCCACCTTCAAGTGTGCTCGCACGTACAGTTTTAAAAACTATAAAAGCTGGTGGTCTTTATTTGATATTGACAGATGTGTAAATTTATTTATAACAAATAATAATAAATAATAAAACCATGGAAAAGCACTACTGTTAGAAAAAAGCTAGAGTATGACAATTGATGAGTTAAGCTTTGAAATAAATTAATATATTATTATAATTTTAACATTTTCTTCTGTGTTTGAGACACTGTGCAATCGACTAGGACAAATCACTTATAGCTAAATTAAAATATAAAAATTATTTTTTTAATATTTATTTTGACGTGCTGAACGAAAGTAAGTTAACGTTACTTATCTAAAAATAAAACAACTTAAATAAAGCGGGATTTCACGATATTAAACATTTACCTTAAGTTTCTTCGTCTTAAGTCTAGTTATAATTGTTTGATTAACTTCCTTAAGTCGGTGATCATCATTATATATCTTGTTAATGACTTGTACAAGAACTTACAAAAGTAAGCCTTTTCAAATACTGGGTCCGATCTGCCGCTTGGAGTTTTCACGGGTAGCAGACTTAAATTTTACTCACGGCGAGCAATCGAGATGCATTTGCAAATTGATTACACCGTCGGCTAAGCAAAATTCAATTAACTCAAAACTAGTTTTGCACTCAAAAAAAAAAAGAGAATTTAAAAACAACAAAAATTTAAGTAAAACAATATACATCAGTAGGGCTTGGGGCTAACGAGAATTGGATAAAGCTGCACATTCACACACTTAGTTGTTTTGTTGAAACACTTGCAGGAAATGCACAAACTAAAAAATTTCACTTTTGCAAACTTTTGCACTTTTTTTTTGCATTAAGATCTCGTCGACAGTTGGAATGCAGTGTTCATTGAATTTTACCGGGATATGAAGCTGGAATGTATTTGTAATGATATCGATAATATTTTAAAGGTAAATACGATTGCGATTGTAAGGAAGGCTGCGATTTCGATTATAATTAAGTTATTTGATTTAAATAGGCGACTGTTGCGGCACGTCCTCGCGCTAGCAGCACACAACTTCAACTGACGACCGCGAGGATGGCAGGCAACAGTACCCGGAGCAACAGCTTCAGCTACAGCAACAGCAGCAGCAACAGCAACAGCAACAGCAGTCGCAACATGCTGCTATGCTACATGCTACATACAATTCACAATTTGTCGCTTTGTGAATATCAAGCTCTGTCTCTGTATAAGTCTATTTTTGAGTATCAATGTGTACGAAGAGAATGCATAAAAAATAAGAACAAGTAATATACAAGTAACAGGACCCTAACTGGGAAGCAAGCGAGGAACCGACTTACATATACACAGCTTAAAGGGAAAACTTTTCACTGAGCTATCCAGCAAGTAGGCAAGCTGCAGAGCAAACAAAGTGTAGCATCTAGGATGAGTACCGTCTAATGAGTGACTAGAGGTGAGTCGCCACATAACGTATACGTTGAACACTCCTTAAATCATTGTAACGTACAACTAAGTCGGAATATTTAAGCACTACATTTGTAATAGGAAAATTAATGCATATTAATATATGTATCTGTCAGATATAATATCAGCAATCTATTATAATTTATATATACACTATGAATAACCTAACACAGTCGTACAAAGTCACAGCATAGAGCACAGGGTTAGAATAAAGATAGATAATTTATAACAAAATTACAGTTAAGTTAAAATTATTACAAGTGTTATTAAGGTAAGGATATTTTAAAACGCTTTGCATGAACTAAAAAATAAATTGAAAAACTAAATCAAAGGTACAGCTGTGAACATTTCTTTTTCGAAAAATAAAACATATAAAATGTTAATATTTTTCAACTACTACAACTAAAACTAATACTTGCAGTATTTTTGAACGCTAAGATTAACGTACTACATTCGCAAATAATAATTGTCATTTAGAGTAGTAGTTTAGTTGTTCTCATATAATTGTTTGTCACCTTTTTTTAATTTATAAATTTTGAAAACATGAAAAATATATTGTCAAAATCAAATTGAAATATAATGTGATTCAAATTTTTATTAAAAAAAGTCCATTAAATTGGCGGAGCAGAATCAAATGTTTTTTTTTTAAGTTTACACTTAGATTTAAGCAGCAGTAAAAAAAGCAGATATAAATTAAGAGGTTTAATTTATTGAGTTTAAAAGGAAATCCCCTTATGTCTTATACCTTCATATTCGGCTTAACACTATATAATTATTACCCTTTGTTCATAAGGAATTTGCCAAATCGTTTATATATGTCGTCGTATTCATCAATTGTCGGTACACGTACCATGACCATTGGGCATATTTAGATCTTCTGCGTTTTTCTACAAAAAATTATCAACTTAAAATCATGTATGTTTATACGTACATGTACGTGACTGTTAGACTTCATATTTTTTATTCATTTCATATTTTTACATTACGTATACGTGATATGGCCGCCTCAAGAGCCCCTTACGCGCTTGTAACGCATTGTATTGCATTTTCGACATATTTATGCTCAGTTTTCGAATAGGATGAAAATTGTAAGTTGTAGATTTGTATAATTAAAGTCCACTTATGTAACTTGCACCATTTCTGTATAATTATTTGTGATAATCGGAGAAAAAAAAATTATTTGTCGGTGTTTTAATGTGTAGGAATTGCACCCTACCCCATACACATTTTTATCGGCATTGCATTTTATATACATTAATGAATTTGTATATTATTTTACCAAGTAAGTAAAAGTCCCGATAGAGAACACAATAGAGAATAAATCATTATATTCATTATTTTTGACTGAGAAACAAAATCACTTTGTAATTTAAAATTTTTTTATCATTTTCAATTTCAATGAAGTGATTTATATTAAAAAAAAAGTCAAAACATTTGCATTCAGTTTCCCCACTATTAATACTTTAACAGCGAAACATTATTGTTTATATACATAGCACACATAGTCAATGACAAAATCGTAACCTAATCTAAATATTAACCTTTGTGTTTTACTTACATTACAGTTATTATAATTAGTACAAAGAAGGATAGTCAAAGTTTTGTTTAATAAAAAATATGCAATATCTTTGCATTTCAAACTTTGGTATCCATAGAGAAAAAGAATAAACAATAATTGAATTAAATTTTAGATACAATTTAATTTAGTACTTCCTTATTTTATTTTTTTTTTAGATTTACTTGGTATATCTTAAAACCAGTATAATAATCAGTGTGTACACATTAAATTTCAACATCATTGTCTAAGGCGCTGGACCACTTTTGACCAGTTCAGAAACCAGTTTTAACCGGGTCTTTAAGGGTCATTCGCGATCACATTTCATTTAACCGGTGTTAATCAAAAAATTTCCCGCTTTTTACTTGCTTGCACTTTGTTAAACCAGTTTTATGCTATACATATAATCTTAAAAGAACTTTTGGTCAAATTTTGAAGCTAAAAGACATTTCAAAATAATGTTAACAATTTTTAAATTAATCTTGGAAATATACACAATAGCTTTCAGAAATAAAAATATTTAAGCTTTTGTTTATCAAACCATATTTAAGACGATATAAGGATATGTTATTTATACCTGTGAAAATTTAATTCAAAGGGTCGTTTTCATGACTTTTTTAATCAATTATACCCAATACGTTGGGTAATTAAACTTTTTTCAAAAATAACAGAAATATATCCTGAATTATATCCATAAAACACGATTGAAATCTACGATTTGAAGTAAGCAGATGACAGCACCTTAAACACAACGCATTTAAAACGGTGTCCAAAAATATTAGAATTAATATATATAAATGTATACCCGTACGTATATACATACCGGCGTATTACTGCTTCAGCAACGATAATAACTTAGCAGTGAGCTTGGCCTTGATTGGTAGACGTGGGATCCGGGGTAAGGGTAGTGCAAGAGTTTGTAACTGGAGACATCAAGTGGGAAACAAAGGTAACTGAAAAATTCGTTTGCTTTTTCTTGTTGGGGATATATTGGTATAGCATTTACCTTTAAGTTACGGAAAGAAAGGATTGAAATTTAAATGAGGAGGGCAGGTTTGTTGTTAGTGTAGATAGTGGCCTCTGGTAACTGGCAGTATTGGTCCCGTTAATTTTATGTGGTGTTTAGAGTGCTCGGTGCACTGACTGTTCTATCCAGAACGGCAGAATATGCTGTATCCCAAAAGCTCATTAAATAAATAATTTGCATTGTTTAATGTACATACATATATTATTATTCATTAATCTGTGTAGCGGCTTTAACATTTTATGTGGTTCATATCCAATACATTTTAAGAAATATTAATTATTTTTACAACATTAACTTTAAAATACATGTGCTCGAACAAAAAATACAAATAAGCGCATAAAAATTTAGTATATTGTTTTTGACGTTATTGTTATTTAAAAATCTTAAGAGGTTAAAATGCTTACTTATAAGTGTCTCAACTTACATATACATAGATAAAAAAATACGAAAATTTTTAAAAAAATAAAAGTTTTAAGTTGCAAGGAGCAAGGAATGGAAATAATTGTATTGTTAGGGTTTCCGTTAAAGTTTTTTTATGTAACGGATATATATAAAATTTATAGATATTATTTTTCTGCAGATGTTTGCACAATGGATAGACAGAAGGGCAAAAAACAAGCGAGGACCAAGAGCATATATAATTTATTTATTAATGTAAAAAAACCATTACACACTCTTGGTATCCATATTCATAATATTTAAAAAGTTGATAAAAAATTAAAAGTTATATATTTTAATATAATAATATAATATATAATATAATAAATAATATAATAAATAAAATAATTAGGGAGAACACATTGTTACAATTAGAAGTGCAAATTGTAAAAATTAGAAATATTCTAATTTAAAATAGCTTTAGGTAAAAATTTATACCATTATTTACGGATTAATATAGCTTTAAATAAGATTTTTTTTGATTATTTTTTGATATTGTCATATCGATTGCCTGAAATTATTAGCTTGTATTCATGCCTCTATGCTTCTTTTTATAATAGTAATTTCTAAGGTAAATATTTTCCATGATCAAGCTGCCATTTATTCTCGTTATTCTTATATCCATGATCGGGCAAAACTCTTGGTGTACGGTACAGCGTTTTTGAATAATTTAAGTAGTCCTGCAAATATTAAATAGTTAGATTTCAATCCATTTCGTTTTTAAGAGGTTATAACCTTTTCGTTTCTTAATTGTCGCGCCAGTCGCCCATTTTTTAAATAGTTGTGGTTATTTGCAGGTTCCACCTGATGCACCGGATGCATATTCATGTGCTTGGCATGAGACTTGAGCTTAAGATTAAGGTCAATTGCAGGCGGTGGCTCGTGTCGAATTCGTTCTTCGATTTCAAGCAGCTCGTACTAGATAAAAAAGTAGCTTTATGGCTAAAATATAGACATATGATACTTAATTGATATCTTACCCTATTTTTGTACACCATACAGCAAGCACGCAAAGTAAAATAGTAAATTATTTCTACTCCAGACAGGAGAGAAAAGCCTAAAAACAGACTAGCAATTCCACCGAATGAAACAAGAAGATCCACCCAACCAAAGAGTACTTCTCGCTTATATCGAATAATTGGCCACGTAAGAAACTCTACAATAACTCCCGGAGTTTCTGGACGGTCCATTCTATATTAGAATATATAAAGCTATAAGAAAAATGTTGTTCTTCCAATATAAGTCAATCAAAAAATTACATTTTTATTAGTTTGTCGATATTGAACACCGTCTTAGAGCAGCTTAGCTCGCATTGCAAGCAATCCTTTATGTTGGTTATATTCAGCTTGTACTCGTGTAAGCAATTAAAGTCTTTGATAGCACACATGGGCGCATTGGCTAGTTACAAATAAGCTTAAGTAATAACAATAGATTTTTCTGACTTTTTGAAGAGTACTTACTGATGGGCTTATAAAAAGGCGGGTTGCATTTGCATAGCTTAATGGCTTTGTTCATTCGACATTGTTTCATGCATGATGAAAAAGTGTAGGCATCCGGGAAATAGCTCAATGTCACCTCATCACTGAAAATACATTTCCGTTGGCCAATAGACAACTGTCGTGCATCGTCTGTCGTGTAGGTGTTTTTCTTCGAGATGCGTACCTCAACATGTTGGTCTTCGTTCCAATCTATTTGTGCATTGAAGTCTGACCCAAAGTACTCTTCATTGGAAAAAATAAATATCTGCATCAGAGTTACTTGGTTAGTAAATTAAAATATACCACACATAAGAAAATTTCGCTTCTTCAGATATATAAACCTACCCGCGAGCTACTATTGGGTAAAAAATATAGAGCCCACTTCTTGTCCGTCTCATAAAGGTCATGAGGTACGCCTGTCTTTACACTTTAAAACAAAAATGTAAGGACAATGCTTAGAGCTATAAATTCCGATAAGCACTTACTCTTCGGAGTCCGTTGACTTAAAGCGACTATTAAAGGCGTAACAAAAGCCGTGTTCCGTGTATATGGGATCAAAGTGATCACAGCAATTAATTTCCTCGTCACGATACTTGCATGAGATTAAAGTATGTTCACATGAGATGTGTGCCAGAAAAGCCCATTCGCGGATAGTATGCTCTAACAGTAGATTCTGGGGAATGGACTCAGCTAATAGCTCGGCATCTTTAATGTTCTCAAAACCCAACGAAGTCAGCATATTTAAAATAGGAGCATACAACTCTGCTTTATTTTTATCGTAATTTCTGACAAATGATTAAAAGATTGAAATTTTAAAATTAAACCACATCCTGCGACTTATAGTTATTACAGATACTTACGCAATGGAATTGAACACTTCATCATAGGAATTTCCATGATCAAAAGGAGCCTCCGGGCACACCACAGTTGTAGGAAACACAACGTTCTGATTATGAAAATCCGTATCCAGACCAGTAATAGTCGGGTTTGTTTGAAACTTTTCCCACAAACTCATGATAATAACCAGCGCTGTGACAGCTCCTATTAATGTGAAACAGAACCACATAAATTTTTCGCCAATTGGCCGTCCTGTCTCTGCAATGTAGCGAACGCCATGAAGTGTCGAGTTTTGAAAAAATTCTTTAGTCTGGTAAATTAGACTACGACGAAAGATGACCAAAGTCTCGTACAAACGATATTTCCCGTTTATAACATGCACTTGTCCTGGTTTCGCTTCCGGCATTTTCGCTTCAAGAACATATTTCGTTGCAAGTCTAAATAAAATTACACTGTTTACGGAACTTGAACAACTAATCACCAAATTTAAAAGGACACTATCTGTCGAACATGGCAGTCAGTTATGAATACTGTTTCACTAAAAGCATTTCGTTGTTTGCGAAGGACTATGAGTTTTGATTGATCTTAAATACCTACATTAGAAGTGATTAAACATAAGGCACACGCACGTGTCCTAAATGTGCGACCTGCGTTTATCTTGATTTATTATAATTGTTCATGTAAGCTCTACTTTCATTTGCGTATGTTTGGTCCTGTCGAATCTGGTCACGTCATGTTGGCAATAGGACTTCTGTCTCTGCTATAACGCTTGGTGGTTGCATTAAGTTGTACCAATATATACGACCGTAACTCATCAGAACCTTCTTAGCTTTTAGTGGTGGGCGTTTCGATCGGTACAGCTGCACAGCTAATTGGTTGCCAGTCTGCACAATTTCCGGCGCCGCGAACGTTTGACAGAAAAGAACTTCTCAGTACCTCAGCTAAAAGGCTGAACTTTTCAATTCCCTACAAAAAATATATTTTAAAGCCTTACTGATTTAATCTTTTTATACATTTTTGAAGTGAACTTTTGAACAACATATAAAATCAAACAAAATATTTTGATTTTATCCAATTATTATATAGTTAATATACCCCTTTAAATGAGCTTAAAAGGACAATGAACAAAAACGAAAAATAAAACATAATTTGATCATTCTCACACAAAGCGCCATAAAATTCACAAGATTTGTGTGATTTGACAAAGGGACATTTTTTATTGTTGTCCAGTGAAACCTCTTTATTAAGGACTTATACTCAATACACAATAATCGAGGTTTTAAATTTCAGTGCCGTATGGCAGACGGCTGACCGACTGGCAAACAAAAGGCCATATAATCCCAACCTGTCGTTTACCTTGATTGCGTCTGTTCGATAAGCTGCGCTCAGGAGAACATTCCAAATTTCCATTCACAATCGCCTTTTACTAACTTAAGCACTACACTGGCGCCAGATTTTAGTGTTTTAAAATGCTTTAAAAATCTTATTTTTTTAAGATACTCAAAGAAGTCACAATGTCACAATGCCCACGGCACTTTGTATACGTACATGTGTTGGTTTTCTGAGTACTGAAGTAGAATATGTCTTTGCCGTATCAGTAACTACACTAACTTCTATTAAACTTTATTTTCTAAATAAGTGTAAATAACTAATCGAATATTAAAATGGCGTTACAAGATATAAAGTAATCAAAAAAAAGTAAGATATATAATAAAAATGAATTTAATTCATGATAATGGTCAGCAAAAATTTTATCTGCTCTACAACTTAAACATTACTACTCATTATTACGAATTGTATTTGAATATAGCAAGCTCCAAAAGATCCAATATAATTATGTTGTTATTATTTGATAGTTAAATAACACTTTGATTATTTTAAAACGATTATTTACAAAACTCATAAGCGAATATTTGCCTTTTGGCGGACCTAAAAGTAACGTTAGCATTATAATTATATAATGCTAAAACAAACAAAAAATATATTCTTTTTGGCTTAATAACTCTTAGAAAAAAATATAACACAAAAACATTATATTTTTTTATTGTAGTTTATTTAAAATATTACAAGCTGAGTTTTAATACATCCGAAATTTCAAAATTTAACACGACTGTCTACAGATTGACAATAATTGTTGACTAATATAACCACTGGTATATGAGATTTTCAAGCTCCGAATGTTCAAGGCAAAAGTTTACTATGACGAAAGATCTCTACGAAACTTTGCATAAACTTTCGTCCGCGAAAAATTTGGTCTATAACTATAAAAGTTATAGAATACAAAATCGGTTTGCCAAACGCAAACCTAGTTTATTTTAAGTTGCAGTTAAGTAATTTTGTACTTTGAAAAATCCCTGCAAATTACCTGACAACAGCAATAGCCCCTTTATAAGGCAAAAAGTTTTATTTATATAGGACAAGCTTCTATATAACTACGCAGAACGTTATCTCTGATCCTGATTGAAACAATATACCACTCATTAACTACGCATTTATATAATGTAACATATATAATACATATATCAATTATATAATATGACATTTGCATTAGCTTTTACAAAAAACAAAATAATCCATTTTCATATAGGAATATAGAAATAACGAGATTAGGTTAAACCCTTTTATAATAAAATTAATAACGAAGTGATTTTCTTATAAATTAACTATATTAACACTTTTCGCAATTAACATTTATGTACAAAATTTGTTCCTACATTTAATGATTTTTGTAGCTCTATAATAGTTACTTAAAGACGCTTCTATCCATCGCAATTATGTTCAGGAATACCATAGTTATCAGAAACACCTTCGGGTCCAAAGCTGAGTGGAGTTGAAAAGAAAAAAACTTCAGGAATATTGAATTTAATATAGACGCATTCGATAGGTGACTTTTTTTCCCTAAGACCCAATAATAGGGATTTAATGAAATGTGCAGTTATGTGCATAGGCCGTCGAAAGGATCGTTGCTGATCCTAGGCCTTTCTTAGCTAATACTACCTTATCACCACTGGGCGACACAAATGACAATTATGATTTAAAACTGCGCAGATCAATTTGCTACAAAACATATTTACTTTTCGTCGGGCGGTTAAATTTTGAAATAAAATAACATAGATGTATTAAACATGAAATATTCATTTTTTGAATTTAATTTCTATGTTTACTCCAAGACAGTAGAGTCAAGACACTTGTAACAGTTACTATCCTTCGAATATTGCTGTCAAGGGTTTTCATATAAAAAAATAATACATAAAATTAATCGAAAAATTAATTATTTTCTCTAACATTAAGAAAAATTTTAACTTCAAAATGCTGGATAGAAGATTTAAGGAGAGCTTTATAAAATTGAATTTTATTGTTAATAGCAGAATGTACGGAATTTGGGTTTCATATATATACAAATCCAATATACAGCAAAAATTGGTAATCAAAAATAATTAACAAATTTTTAAAAATTACATATTTATGATTTTGAGTAATATATTCATTACTTAATATAAGTAAAATAAAAAAAAAAAAAATTATATTTTTAACGATTTCAAAGCACGTTTAAGATTGCTTTTAAAAAGAACGAGTAATTAATCGATCTTAACGAACTATAATAATTGAATAATTATTTCCTTGCTAAAAATGTTTCAATTATATCAGATTTTCGTCTTGATTAAAATAAATGTTCGTTAAATTTAATTTTCACAGTACTTTTTATTGTATTTATGTATACATATATATTGACTTATGCACGTTTTAATATGTGCTCTTTAAGTGTAATCCTACTTTATAATTGCTTTCAAATAACTTAATAGATCAAATTATTTACTGATGATAAAATTAACAGTTAAACTTGATTATATAAGTTTAGTTATCAATCATTTAATATTATCCCTTAAAGTGAAATTAAGAAAACATTTTCTATTCTACAGCTAATTTTTTATAGATGCCAAAATGTCAAAATGCCTATAACAATTTCAATCCACGTTAAAGGGTTCCTAAGCTATTTTTTTAATTGAGATAAAGATTTTTTATTCAGAATACTTACATTTTACATACATTTTAATACAGATAATATTTCCTGTCTGCATGCGCACTAATTAAGGATTTACTTTACCCTGTTTTTATAGAGAATCTCAAAAATAAAATTTTTTACACTAAAAATTCTAGAACACAGTGAAACCTAATGGCACGTTTTGAAACAAATCAATATCAGTAAAAACTGCATTTAGCGTTATCACAACGAAGATGTAAGTAAGGGTAACAAATTCTTTTCACGAAATATAAAATAAGAAATTGCTAAATGCATACAAGATTATAGTCTTATGATTCAGATTTCATTCAATATATTTTTTCTGATAAAATTATTTGAATTAAGTACGAAAAAATTCTTAACAACTGTTAGCAATATTCATTATTTTTAATTCACATATTATATAAAAAAGTATTCCAAGCACTAAAGGGATTTTAAAATTCAGTTGTTATTCTAAAGATCTTAAATTTAGAATATAAAAAAATACAAAGGTAAAATTTAGTATAAGCCTTATTTTTTTAAATTTTTACTATTTACTATCAGTATCTTAAAGCACGAGCAACGTTAAAGTTTACAAAATTTAAATTGAAGTTTGGATAAAAGTAAAATGTTAATTTTGAAAAAAAAAATACAATGGTGTGCATTTTTCTTAATCTAGTTGCTATTTAGGTTTGATCATCAATCGCTGTCGTCCATTAAAAGTGATTTTCTTGATAACCCATTGCTTTTTGTGGGAGTAAAAGATGAACTTGACTCCTGACGCGGTTCACGATATTTACTAAATAGACCCCGCATTTTGTTAAGCGGTGTGTGGAATACAGTTTGTGATATAGTGGTCGCTGCAAAGGTTGCAATTGATGACATTGGTGAAAACGAATCAACTGCCGAAGTTTTATCAACTGGTGGTACTTGTGTAATTTTCCCTGAATCGCCGTTTGTTTCAGGCATTCGTAACGGCTTAATAGGCTTTGGAGGTGTAGAAGGAGTTGACGAGTGGCGTCTGGCTGCCACATTTAACTTTGGCGTACCAAATAGTCGTTTAGGATACCCAAGCGGAATGCCATCGGCAACAGTACTGGCAGGACTGGCAATAACTGCAACACTTCCACTGCTTGAAGCGAAGTACGGAAGTGCTTGCGATTTGTGTGTTTTTTGGACATTTTTAGGAGAAGGAAAGCTAAAAGCAAGTAAAAACAAATTATTTATTTACAGTTATTAAAACCAATACTCACAGTTCCATCTCATTGGCAGAAAAGTTCTCCATGGAGCTTTTCCAAGCATACAGAAAAGGCAGTGTTTTTTTGTCAATTTCTACATGGAATATAGCGTTCAGCACGTCCAAGTCACGTTTAGTTGGTTCTTTCCTATAAAATTGATATAATTATTTAAAGGAACAAACTATGTAAAACTGTCATAGTCTACCCAAAAATATATAGCTCGTAACGTGGTTCCCAATCATAGGATAAGTATGGCGAGGTGCTCTCCGGTGGGGTCATAAAAACCTCATCCTCACTAGTCTCGATGCTGACATCACAATCGTACTTTGCATAAAATAAAATAATTGATTTTAATTTAAAAAAACAAAAACACTTTAAATAATGTATATTCAAATACCCCAAGGAATTTTCATAAAAAAATCAATGTTTTGTTCCCAAATACAATAGTAAATAGTATGTGATATGATAGATATTATATATGGTATATGGTATGCTATGATATGATATAATGTTAAGCACTACAACTTACGAATGGAGAGTTATCATTGCTGTTATCATCATCTTCATCACTTAGGTTTCCGGTATTTCGCCAAGTGTACATTTTAGACCCGGGCGATAGAAGATCATTATTAGAAACGACGGAGTTGCGTAACGCTGCAGCAACTGCTGTTAATGTTTTTGTAGTTGCGCCCGCTTCCTTTACTTGCGCTCGTAAAGATTCGGTACGTTTGCGACGGCTCGTTTTGCGGCTAAAACTTGCATCCCAGCCACATTCACAACACTGTTCAACTTCCCAAGCTGCCAGACAAAGTTCTTCTGTCTTCAAGGCTTCTGGCAGTTGCGCAGTTGGTGCCTTTTCCAGCATTAATAACATGCTTAAGCAAACACAATGCAAATGTTCCCGACGTTCTCCACTTAACTGTAACAATTTCCGAACCATTTGAATCAATTGATACCGTAAAGTGGAACTGACCTCCTGAGAATGATCAATGTAACTGGCTACAAGATGAGCAATTCTTGAGTGCACTTTAGTAAAATCAACGCTGATGAAACGTGCGTCGTCCTTGAAGCTCCCAATAAGAGATTTCAGTCTTTTAAGCTCGGAAAGCAACATATCGTTGACGGACACCATATTACCAATATTGTTAATAAGTGTTTTGGTAATACGTTTTGCAAAAACTTGCAATGACTTTTCTACACATGTGTAGGGTGTCATCACCTGTGTAATGGCACCACCAGTGACGGCTGTGCTATTTGCTTTTCCCCGGTCGGCTACCAAATCAAGATAGTGCTGCATTTGTGAAAAGTTCCATGCTTGATCAGACTTCTCAGCTAACATTTGTTCAGATTTAGCTACAAAATAACTTTCCAAACGGGCAAGTCCACTGGGTGATGCAAGATCTACAAACATGTCCAAAAAATCCCAATATTCTCGCCACTCCAACTGTTCTTGACGAGCCAGCTCACGTCCGACTACTTCCAACCCCTTTTCTATATCAGAATTTTTAATATGACGCTCTCGAAAGCTGTCATTCAGCGTCGACAAGGACGCGTTCAAACTGCAATCTGACATGTCTTCCTCAATGTTATCCATAAACGGTGATGAATAATCACAACGGTATTTTAAAAATAGTTCAGGCTTCATTTCGCGAATCGGAGTTGATGGCATGGCTTTTGTTTCACTTGGACTATTTTCATGTGTGCAATTATTATTGTTTTTCTCAATTTCGTCAGCTTCAGAGTTTTCAAAATTCAGATCATTTTGTAGTTTACATTCATTTGACTGATTAGAAATAGATCCTGTCGGTGATGATAATGGGTTGAACAATACTCGTCGCCTGAAAGGTGATCTGCAACTTTTATTTAAAAATAATTTGTTTGGCGTCTTTATTGGCGAAATGCTCGTCAAGCTTATTGAGTGATTTATGTTCCGTGGCGGCGTCTTCCAGCGTCGATAGAAATTTAAAGCCTCCGTACGAGGCATTGGTCCGGCCAAAGCGCTGATTGTGAGATCTACTTTTAGACGCTCATATTCTTCAGATATCTGTTGCATTTTCTTTAAAATTTTCAAGATACTTAAAAATTTAAAAATTAATTAAAGTACGTTTATGCAGCATACCGGCGGATCGTTGTATGTAAATGGTTGACCTACACGGGGTGGAACTTCGTTTTCAACAGCTCTAAATACTGGCACATAATATGGATCAGATAGCAGTAACATAAGCTTTTTGACAACATCCGGACTGGCGTTTGGTGCTCGTTGACATATTATCTGAATCAAAAAATATAAAAAAATATGTAGGTATTTGATATATCCTTTTATTAAATACTTAACACTTAACAAATCTACCCTAAAGCTAGAAAATAAACAAATCTATCACTATATAAAGATACTTACATCAACGGGTAACATGCCATCTGTATTTTTTAACATTTTGCATTGTGAATAAGAAGTCAACACTTGAACAACTTCAACGTGTCCATTCTTAACTGCAAAATGTAGCGGCGTCTCGCCACGTCCCTTATCAGGCATGTTAAGGTAATAATCGAGTAAATTTTCGTTCAGCGTTGCACACATTTCGGCAGAACTTTTCTTGCCTGCATACAATTGAGTAAAACTACGATCTGAGATTATTTTTAGTATAAGATCGGCAATTTGTGCCTGATTGCCCTGACCACAGATGTGCATAGCATTGTATCGGCAGCCTTCTTTAAGACTAGTTGGAGTGTCTCCACTGCTAATCAAAAACCGGGGATTGTCCCACACAATTCGTTTCACTCGTTCGAAATTACCAGCCTCAATTTGTTTACGAAAATCAACAAGCTCTTGTTTTGAAGGAGCTCGAAATGGTGGACGCTCTGCATTAAGTAAACTCGTGTTAGTAGATGTGCTACTGACATTACCACTCCCATTATTTAATGTAATGTTGGACATGGGTAAGGTAAGAGCAGAGCATGGCCCGCTGCTTAGATTGCTGGTGGATGTTGATAGAAATAGACTGTCTGTAGACAATTTTACACCATTGCCTGGAGTTGTTGGCATTTGTGCAGCTTCTATTAACGACAAACAAAAAAATCATTTATAATCTTTTTAAAAACTTTTTTGTATCATCTATTAATCTATACGTACTGCTGACGGTTTTTATTTTTCCAAAGCGTTTAAGTGACTCAATACTTTCAAAACCAAACTGAACATAGCTTTCAGCTTGCTCGCGGTTTGGAAATTCACGCACGCGTGCCTCTTTGTAGTGGCGCAACACATCTAATGCCTTCGATTTTTCAGTAAATATTAACCACAATGGAGAATCAGCTGTAAAGGTATTCAATAAATCAATTAATTAAAATTTATAGAGTGCTTACTATATATCTTAAATGTAACATTTTGTTATAATTAAACAACATTTTATTAATTTATTCACTTTAAGGAACGAATTGATCACTCAGTTTTGAAAGCATGATTTTTTTCTTTTATTATAATCAGTCGAGCTGATCAAGAGTATATTCTGTTACTTATACAGAAAATTTAATATATATAAATCTCTATAACACACTTAAGTATAATTTAAATAAATATTATTTTACCTTGCTTAAAAGGGCTTAAAATAAAGTACCGCATTTAAAAAAAAAAACACAAAAACAAAAAAATACATGTTCTATATCTTGACACAATCAAAAATAAAAACTAAAATAAAAGCTAACTAAAAAGTTTTGAAATTTAAATGTTATATGTTCAATTTATTTTGTTATAGAGACAGACGATGCGAAATTACTTCATTTCAATTCTACTAACAGAAACATTATGCGCAACAAATGAAATGTAGCAATGTGTTTATGACGCCTTCACTTTTGAATGCGCGCTTTATTTGTGTACAGCAAAACATTAAAGGTCCATATATAGACGTATAATTTACATTGGTTCAAATTGAACTATAAAAATAAAATTCTATAAAATATTAGACAAGTAACACTTACGTGGATAATCGGGATCCTCATATTTGGATAAGTTTGTATCATCCGAAGCAGTGGTCGGACAGTCTGGAGAAATCTTAATATTTAACGCCGCAATGGAGCCTGCACATTGCGTTGTTGTACCCTCAAAGCCACTTTTTGAGGGCGGAATATACAAAGCAAAATAGGACATGGTCCAAAGGCGTTCTAATTTTGTTTGGATGCCTCTATTACAAAAAATGCCACTTTTAGAAACGCCTAGTGAATGTACAAATAAAGAGTTCTGCGATTTGCAAACAAAAATGTAGCTACACACGCGAAGTTGCAACCATACTGACGCTACGCGCTTTTTCCCGGCGACATATGTCTCTTACCTATAATAACACAAACTTTAGAAGTTTTCATATAAAACTCACACTAAATTTTTATTTTTATTTTAATTTATTAATTTTATAGAAAAATATATGTTACAAATAATCGAATCGTATGGAATAAGTATTTTTGAGCTACTTACAGATATGATAGTTCAAATGGTTCATTCTGGTTCTTTAGTTCGATTATTTTATCTCTAACGTTAGTGCTAAATATCGTTTCGTTTATTCGATATATTACATTTGTTTATTCTTAATTGCACTTTATTTACTTCGAAAATATATTTATAAGATTAAATAATCAAGCAAATTAAATAATTTAATGCATTCTAGTTTAAATATAATGTAACGAATTTTCGGTCAAATATTTTAACGTATAAAATAATTAACATTTGTACTTTTTAAAAAAATTTGAATGTCAATTTATCACATTATAAGCCCATGGGTTAATCTAAAAAAATATATAACTTGCTATAATACTTTATTACTTTATTGAAGATTTTTGCAAAAATAAATTTATAATAATAAATAATAAGTAGCTTTAATTTTGTACAACTAAAATAATAAAATCACAATTATTTGTAAATAAAATGGAACAAAAGATTTCTGACAGATAGAAACACACTCACAATATTCAGAGCACCCAATCAAAATTCTAAATATGAAAAATATAAAGGTCAACTATTTCAAGGAGAGTCTACTAGGTAAATCATTATCATAAGAAAAATGTATATATAATTTAATAATGCAACACAAATAATAGTTGAAAAAAAAAAAACACAACATGGCATGAAAACTCCATGCCAACGGCAGAGCCTTAAAAAACAGTTGCAAATTACTTTTTTTTTTTTTTTTAACTCAACCTAATTAGAACGATCGAAGAAGAAAACTATTATTGAAGAATATATTCATTTTAAATTTAGTTCATTTTAAAATTTATCTTTACTTTATTTGTATTACAATTATTTTTTATAAAGTTATGTTATGCTTAACTGGAAGGAATGATTGCGTTAATTGCGGGACAGATGAAAAATATTACTTAATATTAATTTAGACAAAAGTTCAAAGTTAACACGTATTTTTCAAACTTTTTAAACCAAGCAACATAAGTAATGATATATGTTTTAGCCATATCTCATAAAAATAAAAACCATTAAATATTTTTTTATTCAGGGTAAACAAGGAAAAGAGCTTCTCATTCATTTTTTTTTTTAAATTAATCGTTGATTTTTGCAATTATGGAATATTCTTATGCTTATAAGTGCTACAATACATTTGTAGATGGTTTTTAATTCGATATAAACTAATAATACTCACTGAATAAAAATTCAAATCAAAAACTTATGATTGTGTTCTGTCATCACACGTTGATTTGTTCTTAAATTTTGTTTAAAATATAGTCAACCAGATATAATCCTTTAGTTTTTTAGTTTATTGACTTTTTAATTTAAAAAATTAAAACAGTTATTGATAGTCCTTTTATTTTCCTACAGGTTAACCAATTTGATTTAGTCTATTCAGCAGACACATAATCAGAAATATACATGCTAACGGCAAAGTGCAAGTTTATAAGTTATAATTAATTTTTCAGTTGAAATAAGAAGTTAGATTAAAGTTTATCATTAAATATTGAATATGGCAAGACGAACGTACTGAAAAACACAATATGAACAAATATTTTTCGTTTGTTATTATAAAACTTGCGATCCGAAAGAACAAGTAAACAATTTATCTAAATCATTATTTGTTATTGTTTATGTGAAGAATAATTGAAAATAATAATATTAAGTTTGAATTTTAATACATTATACAAATTATTAAACAAATACATATCTCATTATATCACGAACCGAAAAAATTTGGTTTCCTTTATTAAACCGATGTAAGGAAAATATCATATTTTGGGGAAATGTATCAAAATCAATGACTAATTATACTTAGAAATACATTATTGTAAAATTAATATAGTCAGAGATGAGTAAGAAATCAAATTTGTGAATTTAAGGTAGTGTAATCAATTTATCTATTGAGTATGAAAAATATATTTGGAAGACATGCATATGTACCAATTCGTTATATTTTCGTAACAATTTAAAACTATTAAGATAGAAAATATACATTTTTAATTATTAACAAAGATAATAGCTCTCATCTAGAAAGTCGAACAGACTTTGTAAATGAACTCTCAATGAAAGAAAGATTAAATTATTCAAATAATACTACTCCAGTTAATCGAATCGGTCAGTAAGTGGTGGTACTTATATATTTTTAAAAAATCTAACAGAGCTATCAAAACTAAGTCGCCGAACTTGACATCTACGTGTCGAATGTTAGTTGCCATATACACGACAACTTTAGTTCAATCTACAGATTTGTATTGCATACTTAAACTAAATACTAAATATAATTTTGGTAGTTTTGCTTAATCTAGTTGCTTGTTTGGTTGTATACATGATCATTTTGTTACATGAATGCTTATAAATTAGTAAATACACGTTCTTGGCCTTATTAAGAACTAAAGTGCTATAATGCACACATTGTAGTCCATACTTGTGTATGTTTTTAATTGTGTACTTTGCGTTTATTGGATTGTGCCAAGAGATTATGGTCAATGGGCGACCTAATGTGAGAAAATAAATAAACGAAGAAAATGGAGTGTGGAATGATTTTTGCACAGGGAAGCTAACATAAGGTAAAAATAATTCTAATTTTAATCGACATCTCATAATTGAGATTAACGCTAAAGCTTTGTATGTTTGACAGTGTCCGTCCAATAGTTTTGTATTGTCATCGCCTCCAGTGAATTAAGAAACGAATCATTATCCAAGCTGTACATTTCATCCGAGTTATCCTGCAATCAAAAAAACAAAATTAAACGTCAATTAACAAGGCAGGTATTAAATTGTGATTAAAGTTAAATATGCAACGAATCCTTACACTTACACGCATCGTGCTGTCATCAATGTAAACACTTGAGTCGGGCTCACTAAGTGCTTGTGGTTTATTTAAAAAACGTCGTCGGTACAGTACAATTCCCATTGTTCCTACCGTGCAACATATGCCAAAAACGGTAAAACATATACCCGATATTGCACCAGCATCCAGGAAATAAGTACGCTAAAAATCGACATATAAAACAATATATTATTTTTTTTTGACTTTTTTACCATCAATTGCTTACCTGAATGGCCAGAGCCTCGGAGGAAATGTTACCTTCATCCGCTTCGTAACCGGAAGCACTGGGAACTGATGATGCCGAGCGAGTTAACAGACTTTTGGAGTCACTGGAGAAATTAATGTAGCGATTTATGTGCTTATATTCCGCATACAGCACTTTTGATTTACGTGAACGATGTTCATTTTCAGCACGACGCAACTCTTCTTCTTTGTTTGCGTTTTCCAAAGTAAATGGCGCTTTTTGAAGTGCATCAGAAACCCATCCGTTGTTGATTATTGGAGTGGAAGGTGTAATCTCGACTGTTTGACCAGTGCTATTCATCAGCGGCTCTATTGTGAATACTCTTGTTGTCGATGTCTCTACAGCTTTTGTTCTTAAGAGTGAAGCGTTACCATGCAGATCTGCTGTGTTGTAAACATTGCTGCTCCTAGTTTTGTTGTTTCTAATATTTGAACTGAAAATGTTACCATTCTGATTAGTTTGCCAACAAGGTATACACAAGACTTACCTTGAATTGTAACTATAATTTGTGTACTTATTTAATAACTCAAAAGGTAAAGCAGCAGTACTTTCCGGTACTGTTGCAAATTCAGCGGAACGCTTAAATTCAAATTGGTTGTGTAGCGTTGCTCGGTCAATACTGGATTTTTGACTATTTTCCTTTTTGACATCCTCTCCATTTACATACCCGTCGCGATATCTTTCTTCATTTTTAATCATTTCAGATTGAGACGATTTGACGTTATTTTCATTACTTAGTTGTATTTTATCTGAATAGCTAATCGTAACAGACGGTATTGAGGTCTTTGACTTCAGTTCGATATTTTCCTGTGTGCTCGTATGCCATGTTTCACTTGCCATGGTTTGATACAACTTTGTTGTTTGTTTACGATTTTGGAGTTCCTGTCCCATTTCATCTTTCCGCTCAGTTTCACGTTCATGTTTTGTGTTTGATTCTAAGCTAAGTTCCTGATGAGGATATGTGTGCACTTGTGTAATAACATTTGGAAGCAATTGTACTGCAATAAGAATTATGTACTGTTTATATATATACATAAAAGTGATTATTCTTAGAACTTACCACTGAGACAGGTTATCCAAAACCAATGCGACCACCAGTAAAAAGTCATAATGCGACACATACAGTAATGATTATTTCACTACACCGCGCTTTAATTAAAAAAGAAAGAATGTCATGTAATTCACGTATTAGTCGGGAATGTTGATCTCAGTAAATAAAATCCCGAAACTCGTTTTTTTTACTTACAAAGTGAGTCATTGCGTTAAAAAAATAAAACAAAAACGAACAAAAAACAGAAACACACCTCGAAAATAAAACAAAAAACGAGCAAAAAACAGAAACACACCTCGAAACCCTCCAAGTTATGAACTTAAGTATAAATTTTCAAGCAAACTGGGTTTGAAAAAATATAATAACTAATTGTTAAAAAAAAAAAAAGTATATTAACTCTTTAGACCAAGGAGCTTAAATAAATATTTCGATTCTACATTTTTCTACAGATAATTTACAGACACATAACGGATAAAATGTTGTTCCAAAAATTACTTACACATAACAAGCACAAAGAGAGGATTATTTAAATATGAGATGAAATCATCAAGTCATTTAAACGAGTTTTAAAAATGCTACCCATAACTAAACAACGTGTTTCCTATTTTGGAACAAGATTGCAGTGATGCTGCTCAGCAGCTTACAGATGCTATATAAATAGATAGGTTCTTTTGATTAGATTTTAATAAAATTATTAGAAAGAAAACATGTCATGAAACATTCGCAACGTATCAATATTAATAGTTCACCTAAGTTATATATATTACTTACATAAAATCATTTTTTTTATAAAAAGTGATTGTTC